>VCJC01001717.1:26862-37279 GCA_024140195.1 Backusella luteola | reverse complement strand
GTTAACAACAGAATCTGATGCACGACAATTTTTTTCTTTTCTTGTATAGATTATAAATAAACAATCCCATGATTATAGAGTTATGTCTAGATTAGTAAGAGAGATCAGTCTAATGGAGTTACTCAACCACGAATCCATTGTTAAATTACATGAAACGTTTGAGAGTTGTGATTCACTATTTTTGGTAATGGAATATGTACCTGGATGGAACTTGGATGAATATCTTCAAAAAAAGGAAGGTGGTGCCTTAAATGAGGAAGAAGCCCGTCATTTGTTCAGGCAGCTTGTGTCAGCTGTTGATTACTGTCACCATCGCTGGATTGTTCATCGTGACTTGAAGGTAAAAAAGATTGATTCAGCTCTCTCTTTTACATATACTCATATCCATTTATTTTAGACACCAAACATTTTAGTTACACCAGATGGGAACCTGAAGCTAGCTGACTTTGGTCTCGGTAACCGATTTGGATTGCAGCGGTTGGGCACAATATGTGGTAAATGGGGGAAATTTTATTTACCAATCAGAATTGAATACTAATGTCTATACATTTTTACTACTTGTTTATTTTACTTCTTTATTCTTTATTTTTTTACCAATCACATTTAAAAATCTTCAATTATTTCTATTCTTAAAAAAGGATCCATGCTTTACTATAGTCCAGAAATCATAACAGGTAAAAAATATCACGGACCCGAAGTAGACTGTTGGTGCCTTGGTATCACTTTATTTCGCATGACAGCTGGGTTTGAACCATTTTCACATGCACATAGTAAGCACAGTTTTTTATATGCATTCATCATCTTTTTTTCTAACTTGTATTCTCTTAAAAAAGCCGTGAGCGAACTCAAAAAGGATGTATGTAGCTGTAATTTCCCAATGCCTAGTACACTCAGTCCCGAACTACAAGCTACCATTCGGAAATGTCTTCAAATCGAGAGAAGAAAAAGAATGTCGCTCCGTCAAGCACTCAAAGACGATCCTTGGTTAACGAAATCAGGGGAATTGCCCTGCCCTGTATCCGTTTATCCCAAAACTGTGTATGAGGAGCTCAATGGAGTCGTGGATAGTGATAAAGAAGAGAACACCAAGAGTCAATTGATCAAGGATATGGAACGAGATGTGCAGAGTGTGACCAAAGTGCGTAAAACTGTCATTTACCATCCCATCAACCCCTCCACATACTACACCACAAAGGCGGGAAGTGGCTCATTTCAGAGCAAAGTATCATCATCAAATCATATTCAAAACGTGGAATTGTTACGATCTGAACTGCTGCAGTCGATCCGGTCGCGTGCACGTCGTCTAGGGATAAGGTCTGCTGAACGCTGGGATACATTAAAGTCATCTGGCTTAAAGTCACTATTTTCGTCATTTCACTCAAAAAAGAAAGAAACTGGCAGGTCGCTTTCGGGTATTGTTCAACGCATTGCAAGAGACCAGGTGTATCACTTTCAACTTGTTCACCCTCACTGTCTATCCGGACCTCCCTCGCTATCCTCCTCGGGATCAACGGATTCGCTCTCAAGCAGTGTTGACCCCATTGATAGCGCTGTCGCCACCATTCAGGATGATGAGGTGATGCCGTACGAAAAGAAAAATGCACGAGAGGTCATGGCACTGCTCAAACAGACGTGTCAATTGATGGGCATCACCTATTTCCAGGATTCACCGACCTCGCTTCAATGTGTGCTTACGCTAAGAAGTGCTCCAAAAACAACAACCGGATCTTCTGGATCCCACATGTCATCCAGCAAAACATCGGGCTCCATTTCAAGTTCGCCACCCCCCAAGAACAACAGCAGCAGAAAGACTAGCCAAACAAGTGGCAGTTATGTTCCCCGACGAAGCGAATCCATTACGCGATCAAAACGACTTTCATTACCACTCCTTTCGCACCTGACATCTTCCATGACAACCTCATTCTTCGGTAAAAAGCCACCCAGACACTCCCTTGATGAAACAACCCCAACAACCACCAAGTTTGAAAGAAACAAAAAGAAGGAGGGGATGGCCATGTTTAGCATACATGTTGAATATCACCGAAAGAAATTGGATAAAGTCAGCTTACGGTTTTCTAGACAGGAAGGATCCAACACTGTATTTAAAATGGCAGGTGGTTGGGTGGTAGGCGTCATGGCATTAGATGGGAAGATTGGACGTTAGAAGACATTTTTGTATATTTTAAAAAAACATGTTTATTATTAAAAAATAGTATATGTATTATTGATCCTTTTCTATATGAACAAATTGGCTTGTTTAATGAATCCCAAAAAATTTTAATCCATCTAAAATGATTTATTTGTATATAACAAAAGGAGAATTTTCAGGAGTTTCTTTGGAACTGTAAACAAAGCCACCTGCAAATGCGTAATTGGTTATCCTCAAATGCATACATACGCACAAAAAGAAAACAAGGCATATTCTTTTTCCTTAAAAAAATACTACTATACACACATGAATAGATTATCATGAAGCAAAAATAATGTCAAGTTTATAAAAGAGAAATTGAATAAAAAGGAGGAGGAGCTATACTATGATGGCATAAACAGGTTTAATCGGAAATCTTTATATTCATTATAAAGAAGTGAAATGACCACCGTGGGTACTCTTCTAACACAACTAAAAAAATAGATCATGCATAAATGTGTATATTCTTTTAAGAATATGTTGGTGGCAAAAGTAAGAAGACGGATATTCGGATTTTTTACTTGAATTAACGAAAAACTTTTGGGATTATTTTCTAAAACGAACTTTATTTTATTTTGGAGGGAAAACAACCATTAGAATGATAAATTCTATGAGGAATTTTGATTTTTTCATTTTGTCGTTATCATTGGATAGATGTGTTAAAATGATAGGGAAGTATACAAGTTATTGATATTATTGTTGAAATAAGGGATAGATGCAATAACAAGAACAATATAGAGAAGAAGTATTTTTATGCTTCATAAATATAGTAATAGTGTTTTGTGGAAACTTTAGGAAAATCGGAAAATAGGATTGATATGTATCATAATGGTTCATCTACATTGGCCTTTCTATCAGCTTGGAAGATCAAGTAAGCTTTTTTTTTTTTTTTCGTATCAATCACCTCTTTGAAGTGCGTTCCTATATATTTGTATACCTTAAAAAAGCACATTTCATTTGATTGAGCATCGAGTATATTTTACATGCTTTAACCGTTTACAATCTTTTAGGGTTCTATCTTTATCTACAAATACAGTCCTCCCCCCTTTTTCTTTCTTTATGAACCACAGCTGTAACATCTTTCGTTTTAAATCTTCAAGTTTGTTTAGGAAATTAATTAGAAACTTCCATTGTATCTAATTACTTTCAGTAGTGCACTTCTAGTGTACTGGTTCGATTAGTAGAATAAGAATGAATGGTAATAAAAATAGTTGGGTGAATCATCTGTTTATCTATTATTTATAAACTTGTTTATTTAAACTTTTATTCAATTTCATGTGAAGATGTTGATCCTATAGTAATAAACTACTTGTTCTTAATGAACTGTATGTATATGAAATACACAAAAGAAAAATGTATAAAAAAATACTAGAGAACGATGCCTTTATATATAAACAGATATATTGATAAATAGATACTAAAGTGTTGGCTCCGTTATGCGAAATGAATCTGTACAGTTCTATCCATCACTATTTTTCCCGCTCTTTTTAATCCATATGCTCTATAACGTACGCAACTATAAATATACATGGAGCAGCATGTAGCAATGATGCAGATATTGGATGGTAATTCTATCACGTTTTACTTCAGCCAGTCAGGCCAAGATAGACTCCTGGTTCGTGAAATAGACATAGCATAATCTAACATGACCACAAGATGAAAAAAGCACTCTCACTAAAAAAGCGAATAGCATATCTGTCAATACATTATCGATATAAAATATACTTATTGATAGAAGGCGACAATTGCTTTATCAAACATAATTTTTTAGATATCAAAAATAAGTAAAATCAACTTTCACTTCATATTTTCTAATAGTAGTGGAAGAAGAACGGGATGTTTTCTCGATATATTGTGTAGTTTGAGTAAATCAGACATGTATTTGATTAAAAAAAAAGTGAATCCATCAACCATTTGACTAAACTTTGGGTGTGTATTAGAGTAGTTTACTATCCATACTGACAAAGAGAAAGAAAAAAAAAATACTGCCAATGGTACCTACACACAAATAGATAGCACATATCTGTACGACGATCCTTCAATTCATTCATAGGCTTTTTGTGAGATAAGGACCCATCTGCATGATGATACTAACCAAGCGAAGGGCGTTAGCCATATCAATTCATTTTATAAAACTGCTGATTCATTAAATACAAATTGACTAAATTCAAGCGCATGGTAATTATGGTTTGTCCCAACCCTTGATTTATCTAGGTGGAAGGAAGAAACTGTCTTAATAATATTCATGAAGTCTTAGCCAAAAACTATAATTGTGAATGGCATATGTGTATATCATTATGCTAGATAAAGAGTATAAGTGTTTCCCTAAATAGTTTTGAATCGGGTTCTCTCTCCATGAGCAGCACATGTTGGCATTTTGTAGTAACGGTAAATAAAACATGCCATAACACAGAAACTTCTTTTCTTCCATTCAGAAAAATAGCTCATATTCCTGCAAGGTGTTTGAGTGATCCAAATAAAAATGAATGAACATATCAAAAAGAGTAAACTTATCTAGTAATATAAATATATAATATATAAACAAATCTAACTATCATCCAACTAGGCTTTTCATGCACGCAAATAGTCCAATGATCATTGTTTTATATATTCCCCATCGTAATGATTAAAAGACATTTTTATTCACTGCTGATCTATTTTTTTTTTTTTTTTCACCAAACAAAACAAAAACCAAGTCCGCAGAGTTCAATTTAAGGTTAGTGCACTGTCATTCTTCTTACACAGATGAAGGATCTGTTTACAGACATAGAAAGCTGAGATGATCAGTCTTGTGCGTTATTTGGATTTTTAACATCCGAGAATAAGATCTATTCTGTAATATCTTTTACTTTCTATTTGTGTTTTAAAAAAAAGAGAGAGAAACCACTATTTTGCCAATGCTAACAAATACAAGCATCGTTTTTGAAACATCCTTCTTCTGAAATAATAAAAGAAGGACAGACTCGTGTTTGATACACTCCCTTATTTACTTTTCTAAAAATACTTTGTAGATCACGTTTGCTGGAAATAGAGTAGAATAATAAGAAGTGATATACTAACAAAATATTAAAAAAAGCTGGTACGTGGTGTTTAATTAACATTTTTATTTTTAAACCAAAGCCTCAATGAATTAGGAGAAACAAAAGGGTTCAAGTTCTCCACATTTTTCTATCTCTGTCCAAGATGTATTTTTTTTATATAGCTATTAAAAATAGATGCTTGTACTATCGTAAGTAAGACACGTGAGTCTCTTTTAATTTATAAAGTATGGCGGCTGCTTATATTTATAAATATATATTTGTTTATATGTTTTTGACTGGATCTGAATTAAACAATCACAATAATAATAATAGAACACAAGAAAAAATAGTGTATATTTTTTTATAGAAAAACCCAGGTGCGATGTCATCAAACTAAAATAAGTTCCGTGCCACATTGTGTCACAATTCAAGGATAATAAATATATAATAATAATAATAAGGGGAGGTGAGAGGAGGATTAGATAAAAAGGGAGATGATGTACAATGTTGGTATATAGAAATTAATAGGTAGCTGATATAGGTACCAAATAGTCATTGTCTGTAGGGAAATCATTTCTTTTAGCGTAATTAGTAGAAAGGCCAGTGAAAAAAAGCGGATCGGCACAAACACTTGTATCAACTGAGAGTAATGGACGCAACTTTTTTTTCTTTGGTGTAGGTGTATGTTGGATAATAGGAAAGTGATCGCTGGGTGTATCAGGGCTTGATTCTGCACTTGAAGTCTCTTCAAATTCGAGTTCTGGTTGTTCAACAATGGAGAGCGACAACGAAGGTTTATTAAGTGAAGGATTGACTTTATACAATACAGGAGCAGAGAAGATCCCAGAACGATCATATTCATCTGATGAATAAGTCTCCAAATAAGTGGGTTCTGCTGCGAACGTAACGGTCTTTGAATCAATCATGTCGTGTTTACGTTTAAGAGAAGATTTCATTCAAAAAAAAGGGAAGAGAGGGAGAGCGAGTGAGATGAGGAAGAAGAAGGGAAGTAAAGGAATGTAATGGGAACCAAACAAAGGTTTGCCTTTTGTGTGTTTATAAAGAAAAGAGTTGTATGAAAAGGAATAACAACAACAAAAATGAACACAAATATATTTATATAAAACTTTTAAAACACCTCCTTCTCCCTTGATTTTAAAAATAGAAACATCAATATAAAAAAACTCATTAAAAAAGTTTAATTTTTAAAATTCTTAAAAGAGAAATAGGCTGACTTTTACAATAGAAACATTTTGCGTTGTGTAAAAATATTTCTTATTTCTTTCATTTTGCTTCTTTTTTTATACATTTCTGTAGAACATGTACATGTATATAATAAGAAACCCCCCCCCCAACTGGAAAAACAATGCCCTTTTCTTTGTTCGAAACACCCTTCAGATTTATTATAATATAGAGACGTTATGGTCCATCCGCATAAATATTTAACAGAATGAAATAATACTTAATCAAGATATATAAAAATCAGTTGGGCTCACAATAGAAGATCTTACAAAAATAGCTTAAAATGGATGACCATAATAGAAATATGTAACACAGAACCTTGCTTAAAACATCGTCAAAATACAAGCAATTTCAATTCGCTGAAATGTTTGTAAATAATTAAAAACAAGAACCTTATCCGTCTTTTTTGTTTACAAAATATGGGGTGTTCGTTTTTTATAGAACCAAGTTAATAATAATAATAATCCATGAATTAAATTTAGGAGAACAACAAAGAAGCACATGGTAATTCTAGTAATACTAACATATTCCCTATTCCAGTTTATTGTTTCCGTCTATTTACGTAATAAAGTACATATATCAAGTACATGAATACATTCAGTAGCAAAACCAGTTGAAGATAAAAAAATACACTATTGTTACTAAACAGATGTATAAACATTGAGTTTATAAAAATGCAGCTATAACAAATTCAGCTATATTTTTGTAACAAATAATAATTAGTGGCTATCTTTTAAAATGTAATTGTATTTTTTGTACTCACTCTGACAGTTGACAGTTTTAGATATATCTCGGGCCCCTTTTCATTGATAAAACCGATAAAAAGCAAATCTTCACAAATAGCTCCATGATTTAATTAAGTTGGCTTTATCTATAAAAAACACATGTCTATATTTGTATATTACAAATTATAATAAAGCTCTTTATATTATTTTCTTGGTTGATCTTCATTTTATTCCATTAATAGAAGCTATTTTGAGATTGCTTTTTTTTTATATTACACAAAGAAAATATGTTCTACTTTCAAGCATCTCTACATCCAAATGATCACTCATATTTTAATCAGATAAGCAGAATAAAATGGGATTGTAGACGAATATACTTCCGGAAGCAAGAGAGAATTAAAAAAAAATTGACAAACGGCTTGCAAGCACACTTTTCTAAAATTAGCGGATTCGTAATTAATAGTTTTAAATAAATTTTATTAAGCTTCAGAGTCTCGTCATTATTTTTTTTTAGAAATAAAATGTTCTGATCAAGAAAAGCGTCTAGATTCTCTAACAAGGCACACCCATCCTATTTTGCTATTACTTATTTCATTCTCACCTTTGAATCACTAATATGATATTATATAGTTACCTTTTATCAATTCGCTTATGATAGATTAAACTCGATTGGCTTATTCACTTGAGTATGCGCCTTACGTTACTAGATGTAAACAAACATGAGATCGTTTCTGCAATCATCGAAACAGGCTTCATTAGACCCGGGTTATCCAAGTAGTTATTATATTTATATTAAACCATGAGAGTAACAAAATTATATTTGCACGCAGTTCGTACTCAACATGAACTGCAGTATCCTTCCGGGATTAATTATAATATAAAAATTAAACCTAAAGTTCCAATTTAATGCTTTATGCTGTACATGTTGATATAACTGTCTAAGAGTGGGTCAGTAGATGAAGCAGTAGAGAGAGGTAAAACCAGTGGGATCACAAGAGCCATCAACTACAGGATATAAAGCGATCTACAAGTAAGTTGGAGGGGGTGTTATTTGATATCTTTCTTATTAAAAAAAAGGAAAGAAAAATCATTAATTTGCCTCGTAAAGGTGAATAACATATACTTGTTTATGTCAACTTTATTAGAGTAAACACATAACTTCTAACAATCGAATGCTTGCTTTACCATTTCAAAGGAGAAAAACATGAGCAGCGAATGTATAGATTGATTGATTTGAGTCTTTAACTTATTCACTTATAGTCGCTTTGTTTGTTATTAGTGCCAACGTTTATTTACATGTACATTTGACAACATTAAAAATCGTGTGAAAAAATAAGAGTTAAAGGCACATATATATAGAAGCTGCTCAGTTGGTCAAAAAACAAACTTAACATTGAGATTTTAGTAATATGACGTAGTTGGTTACCAACTTATTACTTTGCCCTCCTTTTTTTTTGTGGGGTTCATTCTATTATGCTGTACCTGAATATAGTGAGCCAATGACCTTTTGTTAGAAAAAAAAAAAATCAAATTACATGAGTTGCTGTAAAGGCATAAAACATGTTAATCTTTTCTCTCATTTCCTTTCGATGTTTTTTATCAGTAACTATTGATTTTATATCCATTCATTTTTCTTCCTCACATTTTACTTGAGTCATTTTTTTCAATAGTCAAAAATATGTTTTGTATTCAAATCGCTGAAAAGATATCCATGTATTAAATATATAGTGTTCTTATCTTGAAAAGGTTTCCACGGCTTTTATTTCTTCACTTGCTGTTTCTCTCAGTAGTATTCTTGCATTTGTTCCTTGTCTTCAAAAAGCTATTTAGTTTTACGCGTCAATATTTGTATCTATGGACCTCTTCGAACTGTACTGTTACGATTTCGGACAGAGCTTCTTTCCTTTCAGACTTTTTCGCATTATCATCTCGACAAAGGCTTCTGGGTAATTTATTATTCTTCTTAGGCTATTACAATGGCTTAGAGATCAACTATTCGATTTTTATGTCTATTTTCTTGAAAAAACAGGTGTCAATACTACACTATTTTTTTGCAACATGGAAGTGTTTTTCTTAAGTGAGTAAACGGCCTTTTAATGAACGTAGTTTACTTTCAAGCATGTACTGACGATACTATTCCGTGAAAAATAAAATCAGAGTTATTATTGAAAAAGATTTAGGAGGGGTTGTTATAACCTTTCCTTCGCTTGTATTTCAAGTCGTCTATGTACCACATCTGAGAGATCCTTTGATAAGAGAATACGATACTTGAGGCGGTCTTAGTAAAAAGAGCTTCAGGTTTGTCGCCCATTAAAAAGTATTTTACTTGAGCCTGGAATGGGTAAACCATTTTTGGTACACCTTTTCTCAAAACAATGTCGGTTTTTCTAAAAATTGCGACATTGATTTTATAAAAATTACGACATTGATTTTTTAGAAAAACCGACATTGTTATGAGAAAAGGTGTACATCTCTCTCTTTTTGGGTGAGAAAAATGCATGCGTTACTAAACTATCTAGGGCATGTGGTTTTTTTATTTTTATTTTTATTTCGATCGATTCTGCCATTTCAGCGTCTTATTAATTAGATGGTTATTTCAACGATGATCAGAGAGGTGAGGGATTAAATTAAATATATTACAATAATTTTTAATACATCTAAAAAAGCCATGCGACGATTCGTAAACTGCAATGATTGTTTGTTATTATTATTTTTCGTTGTCTAATGGTTACAATGATTGGGCAGATTTGATTTAGTTAAAATGGAATAAAGAGATTATACTCACTCCATGTTCAAGTGCACAATCATTTCTTATAACACTCCCATTGCGCTATTATATGTCTACCCTAGTTTCTTTCTTGTATCATTCTTGCCATCTCTGCACTGTAAACTAGAAAATAAAGTTTCAATGAGTTTTTATTTGAGCCAACCAAATAGGGGAGAGTAATAAAAAAGGTCTCGTAATACAAAAGTGCCATTTCAAAAGGTTTCTTTTTATTAAAAAAATAATATATACTCCTCATATCTGCGTTCCCTCCTTTTGGTGATATGGAGTTATTGGTTTTTTCCAATCGATTTGCGCATCTGATTTTTTTTTGCGTGCTGGGCAATTTTTTTTTGCGCATTTTAATTTTTTTTATAATACAATATTCAAGATGTCCAAATTAAAAAATTAGCGAGGGCACTTGATCAGCCCTCCAAAACATCATTGGTGATGAAATATGTTGCAGTTTTGACATGTA
>VCJC01001715.1:16948-29567 GCA_024140195.1 Backusella luteola | reverse complement strand
TTTTTTTTTTTTTTTTTTTTTTTTTTTTTTTTTTTAGCTTAAAAAATAATGTGATATACACTTTGTCATGCAAAGAGTGAACATTTTTGAAATCACACTTTTTATCTCCTTTAAGCGTACTTCCCGTGGCGAGATTTTCGCTTGCATGGGACAAAATGGAGCAAAGAAAAATCGTACCGATGATTTATCATGAGCTTTTCTCTTGAATAAACGGGTTTTTTGTATGAAAAGCATACAGTATTTCAAACGATCAAAAATCGAACCCATGATTCACTAATTTTCTTTGGCACATCAAAATCCTTATGTCGTCATTTCCTTATATTTTTATAATATGTATCAAAATGCACTTAAATGAATTCTGTTTTTTTAAGAATGTTTATGAGCTCAATGATACCACTAAAGCGCTATCGCCGCATAATCTATAGCACTCCTGCCGTCTGTAACGGAATTCAAATGATTATTTTCATTACTGATGCAGTCTTGTCTCTTTTTCCTTTGATCTCAAAGAGCTGTTTTATCTAACAATGAATATATAACACGTGTACCCACTAATAAACATAACAATTTAACATCTAGTATAATACTAAAAAATGGACGAATTTTTAAAATGATAAACATAGCATCATTTATTATTACAATGAAAAGTCTCCATATATCATATAAACCCCGAAAAAGTATTTTGTGTAATTTATTATATCAAAAGCTTAATGAAAAAAAAAAGCTTATATTCATTGGGGTGAGAAAGGAAAGGCAAGGAGAAACACTTGATCAACATTATCGTGCTATAATTTAGTATTTATCCGACCACAGTCTGATGATATTCCATGGTATATTTATCGTCCCTTCTGGAACGTCAAATTTCTTATACCGTTATGCACCCTGTTGATTCTGATCAAAGGTCTTTTTGTGGTTAGCCTTTTTTTATATAATGAGAATTGTTGTGTTCCCAAAGGAAAAAAAAAAAAGAGCCCTTATTAATTAATTATTATTTTATATGTTTTGGTACTTTTGTAAAACCTGGATTTTTCTATAATAAAACATATGCTTTAAGACTTAATTTCGCCTTTTTCTGGTATCAATACTTGGGAAAGAAGTACAATGAACGTTATAGAATATCTAAGAATAAAAAGAATGTCAAAGATCTTTTTAATTAATTAATAAATGAAAAGAGAGAAGAAGAAGAAAGGAAGAAGTTGATAATTTGTGAATTGTAAAACATTTATCTTTTTGATAAGTGAGTACAGATCGAATGTATAGGAAAGGAAAAGTATATATATAAAGGCAAATAGTTATACAAATCGCTAGTAATAATAAAGAGGGCTTATGAACAAAAAAAAAAATCATTTTCTTCCTTTTAATATTTTTCTATTTGTTTTTCTTTACCTTCTCTTTTTTTTCCGTGCACATTTCATTTAATTGTTAAAAAATAACATACCACTCAATAACCTGTAATGGAAAAACCATTTTTTTTTTTATGCATGGATCGTTCTTATATATTTAGTTTATAGCTTATAATGGAATATTTGTTCATTTCATTTTATACCTCGTTTTATTACAGGAAAGGCTATTGTAGTATCTATATTTATAAATCAAGGTTTGCAAATGACCTACTAAGAATATCGTAAAATATATACTCTCTTCTTTTTACTAGAGCTTTCTCAGGAGATGATACTATATTCTCACAGAATAATACAACTAAAATGTGAAATTTGTCATTTGTACTTGAGGGCCTGCCAATAGCAATATTGTTTTATACAAATGTAGATAGTTTCTAAAGTAGGGATGACAAAAAAAGTTTTCTGCTCATTGTTTTATTCTCTAAAGTGTATCTATAATTGACATACCTGTAATGTATATCTTAGCTTTCTATTGAACAACCTAAAAAAAAAAGTATGTACCTTTTTCTTATCATTATTCTTTAATCACTCTACTTTGTTCAATTCAATCTAGTTAAGTCAGGTTTTTTCCTTACATCTTTGAACGATATATTTTATTAGATAATTACGATGCCATTTGAATAGGGCAGCCCATATATCTGGCAGAGTTTATCAAACTATAATAATTCTATACAGCTATTCACCAAATATTTTCAGAGCTTCAATTGTTCTTTTTAGTTGAGGAAGACCATTGTTTACACTTGATTACACTATAACGACCATCTGTTGAATAAAAAAGTACAAAGGAAATGATGTCAGGTGGGTCATTGAACTTATTATCATTCCGAAATCCTGAAATAATTAAAAAATCTCACTCCCCCAAAAATGACTTTACTTTTTTGTCCTAGTGTTCCAAGTTTTTATTATTATTATACATATTTATTTTTACATATCTACTTCGAAATTTGTGATCTGTGGTAGGTAAGCACATGAACTCAATTCCAATATATAAACGTCATCAAAAAAGCTTTTACCATCATACCCTCCGAGAATATATAATCTCGAGTCATATAAAACAGCTGTATGATATCCTCGCGCCTTTGGCGCCGAACCATATACCTTACGTCTTTCCCAATCCATGGATACTATTAATAGACTGTTAATTAAATTCAGTAAAAAAGAAAGAAAAAGCCATCGTTACCGAGATTAAATAGAAGAATATCCTGTGAATATTTTCTACTGTTATGACCGCCGAAAACAAATATATAGGATCCGACTAGTGTAGCAGAGTGAGTCAATCTGGGTATTTTTAGATCTGTATCTACCTGGATCCACCTCCTTCTTACTATTGACATTACATAATAAATAAGGTTTTTATATTTTGCATAAATTACATAATTTTTCATTACCTAAATCTAATATGTAAATATCGCTAAAACAATCATGACCATCACTTCCTCCAATCAATACAATTTTATCTTTAACAATAGTGCATGTGTGATAACCACGTGCAATTGGGGGACTGTTGGCGATCTCTAAAAGCTCCCATTTTAGTTGGTTTGGATCCGACACGTTGAGCATGTAAACATCATCTAGTGCACGTACTCCATCACCCCCTCCAATAATGATAACCCGACCGTTCCAATAGCAGGCGGAATGGGCTCTACGTTTAGGTGGTTTATCCCCTTTAATAGCTGGCATAGTCCATACAAGTGTTTCTGTATGCTCATAGTGATTGAGTGGGGGTTTCAATATTTTCCTTTTGTTTTTTCCTACCAATGTCAAGGACGTAAACGTCATTGAAATAATCAGGTCCATTGCCTCCTCCAAAAACATATAACTGATGATACTTTTGTCCAGTTGAGCTCGTTCTCTCTACCACCGTAGATGTGTGCGCCCGACATGGTGGTGGAATGAATCTACTATATAATTGAGGTTTTGTCCAAGTCAATGTATCTGTCAAACTATACTTAGTTGATTTATAATATCATTAAAAAATATTAAATTACCCATGTCAAGTATGTAAATTATATTAAAACAAATTCTATTATCACATCCACCAAAAACATATAATCTTTCTCCTACTAAATTGGAAGTATGAGATCGAAGTGGTCCTTGGGGCCCACCATTACCATACACCATGGCACGAGACCAATACATGGCGGCAGTTGGAGCAGGAGGTATCTCTTTTTGAATGATACTTAATTCAATCGCCGACCATTGCTCTAGTTGCGACTTTCTACCTGCCATGGCCGCTGATTTTCTTCGTTGGTCCTCACGTTTGACAGGTGTTCCTCTATTGAGGGTTTTGGCTCTTCGCACAATAGCAACTTTGGAATCATCGGACATCCCAGGATAATCAGTCACTTTGGTCCATAAAAAAATAAAAGTCAGATATTAAAAAATGACACTTTTTTCTTTTTCTTTTACTTGCTATTGGCGAAATGGGTGATGAATAGTAGTTATTTTCATTCGAATAAATGCTATATCGAGATGAATTAAACTTTCGAATGTTGTTTTGGATAGGCTCTTCAGTTTTTTCGTCAATGATGGTGTCTAATTCGGGCGGAAGAGTAGGTGATTCAGGTCTTTCAAATGACCTTGGAATTTATATAGGTTCTTAGCCTTTTCTTGTATTATCGTAAATAGAGGCACTTACGTTTCTACAGGTGAAAACATGTTTCTATTCGGTGATAGAATTTGGTGAGGTGATTGGTATCCTTGATTGAAGGAGCCTGTGGGTGATTGATATCCTCGATTAAATGAACTTGTTGGGGATTTGTATCCAGTCAATGGAAAAGGGACTGATCTCTGTGTCATAGTCGGACTTTTTTGTGGTTGTGATCAAAAAAAGGGGAAATAAGAACAGATTTCAATTAAAAATATAAAAAGGAAGGATATATATAATAATGAGTTAAAATAAATATATAAATAAAAGAAGGAAAGAAAGATAAAAGGAAGAGCAGAAAAGAAGAGTTAAATTAAAGACTTTTGAATATTGGAAAAGCTTCAAAAAAGTCAATATTATCACGTTGAAGAATTTTCAATTTCCTAATTAAACCAGTCGGTCTGTATTTATACAAAACACTAGCATTAGCAGGAAAAAAAATACAAAAATTAATATAATGTAATATAATATATAAAAAGCAAACTGGCTTGAGTTTTGACAAACTAGAATTGGCTATTGCTTTCTTGAAAAATGCGGAACAAAAAGAAAGAAAAAATAACTTTTGATTTATTATTCAATTCTTGTTATATAGAGACGATCAAGTAAGAGGAGTTTATATAATACAAACCGTACGATAATGAGAGAACAGCAGCATTGGCTATGTGTCAACAGGAAAGAGGGATTGTGGAGTTGAAATAAAAAGAAGGTTCTTTATTTTATACATGCCATAAGAACTTTAATCCAGAAAATGATGGTATAATCAATTTTACTTGTTCCACTGCATAATCAATAAATATAGAGCGAATTATAATAAGCCTGGGGGTTTATCCATTATAGGATGTTGGGGCATTATAAACAGAGAAAAAAAAAATATTAGAAAAGGGAGGGTTAAAAAGTAATATGTTTTAGGTATATTGGTCAGTAAAGGATCATTACTACCCAAGAGCACGCAGTAATGACACTAGGAAAGAATGTACTTAAACAAACGCACGATAGTA
Source organism: Backusella luteola (assembly GCA_024140195.1). Taxonomy (NCBI): domain Eukaryota; kingdom Fungi; phylum Mucoromycota; class Mucoromycetes; order Mucorales; family Backusellaceae; genus Backusella; species Backusella luteola. The sequence continues at coordinate 24,525 of VCJC01001715.1, read as the reverse complement.
ACCTTTTTTATTATAAAAAAAAATCCGTCTGAGTTTATTACTTTTTATTCTTCTTTTTTGAATTGTATCAACAAAAGGAACATGTCTTTGTTGAATCTCATTTCAAAATGTCATTTTTATTCAGATATATGTCATATTAAATATTGCTTAAATGGGCTAATTCATCATATTAGAAAAGATCTCATAATAAAAATCATTTTTGAATTCAAAAAAAAATTAAAAAAAAATAGCTGAGATCCTGGTGAAATAAAATTGTTAATAGGTCACAGTACCCAATGGTATGGTAAATTTGATTATTATTTACTTTTGGTGTCTATATAAAGCACAACATATTCTATTAATTAACCAATTGAATGTACATTTTTATTTTATATTCATACTTGTAAGCATCTAACACTGAAGCAGAGCTATTATGTTGAGCAGAAATTCAATCAGTAAAGAAAGACAGGCAGATTAAGCAAGTAAATTTTATTGTGAGAATAACCTGCTAACGTAACGAAATGTCTGAGTAAATAAATAAAGGAATGAATTAAAATCAGTAAAAGATGATTTTGTATTAACAGAGATAGTATCAGGGAAACGGGTGATGATAGATATCATATAATATGTATGCTATTTCAAAAATAAATTATAAAAACGATCAATTTGAAAGATAAAGTTTTGAGTGCTTAAAAATGATACTACTACGAAGCTACTGCATATAAACAGTATCAGTTTGTGACACCACCACCCTGAAGAACAACCTAACTTTGATCATTAAAAAGTAAGCACATTTCTTTTTACAAAAAAAATGGCTATTAATGTGGTATAATTTTATTGAGGGCCTCAAATTCATTCTTAGTTGAGTAAAAAAGAATATATTTGTTTTATTATTAAAATAAGATACATTATTATTATTGTTATTGTTGTTATTATTATTTTTTTAGATGCTGTAACTGCTTTATCTGTGGCTGCGGCGACGATGGTGTCCACCGACTTTGAGGCGGCCTTGGCCATCATTTTGTCACACACAGTGTAGCTAAAAAACTCCTCAGTAGACCTCACCTTGCTAATCTGATCAATATCACTTTATTGTGATGTAAAACAATAAAATGAGGCGGAAAAATAACCCAAAAAATATCAAGTAGTTGGTGATAATCTCTTCCAAGAGAAATGGATTTTTCTCACCCATTCAGATATAACCATGGTTTTGCCCTCTGCTCAATAATAGTCCATATATACCATTTGAATGGGATATCTTTTTTATTATTATCACACTTGCCTGTCAATTTAGTGCTACCAACAATACTTATCAATTGATACCAGTATCAGTTTCTTATTATTTTTAAAATAAAAGGTAAAGAATACATACTCCACTTGAAATATACATGTGCTCCACCGTAGTCTTTCAGAACCTCAAAAGGTTAACATCTCAACCATATCGAGTATTGGTGCTTAAACATTTGTAAGTTGATCGGAAATCTAATGCTTGTACTGTTTAACGAATCTTTCGTACACATAAAACCAAAGTTTCACAGCATTATATTACGCAATGTTGTTTTTTACAAACAAAAACCTTAGATCTTTCACATGCTTTGATAAACAAATGCTTTTTTTAGATGGCGTGGATAGCAATATTACCACATTAGAGCTTCATTAACCCAAATAAACACAATAATCTCATAATTAGTGACTGGAGAAAACAAACGCGCGCTTTAAGTTAGAATACACTTTTTTTGTTCTCCTTGGTGAGGTAAAAACATTCCCATCCACAAATAAGGACAAATGATAGGCGGTTTTTAACTGCATTATTATTGTTCCTGCTCCTATTTTTCATATTTTCAACTGGTGTCATTTTTTTTTATTCTTTTTTATTTTTGGATGAAAAAGTTAAATAATAGTAAGGGTGTTTTTTAAAAAATGTTATACAGTGAGGGTTTTCTTTTATATATAAATTAAATAATAAAAAGGAACGTTTTTTTTAACTCTGATCACCTCGTTTCATATCGTGTACCTTTTGTCTCACTTGCTGCTTCCAGTTTGCATCTGTTTTTTCAATCACAACCTGGGCATCTGGATCATCCGCATTTTCTACAACCACATGATCATCCTCCTCCCATACTTCGATTCGAGGATGTGGTGAATTGCTGTCGCCGATATCTTCGGAAGTCTTGTGAGTAATATCGGGAGATACAGTCTCCTTTGTAGGTGCTGAAGGTATCTCTTCATCCATATCTTTATTGGCATTGTGGCGCTTAAATAGGTTACGAAGACCTCCTCCTCCTCCTCCATGTTCTTCATTCTCCGTGGTATCATTCTTTTCTTTATTACGATTCATCCAGCTCCTAAAACTGGAGACACTTGCTTCATTTCTTTCTATATTCTGACTATGGGTGGTGGCGATTCTTGGATTGACAGGTTCCAAGAATCGAATACTCTGAGATTCGTTTCCTGCTGCAGGTAAAGTGAGGCTGTGCGGAATCGCGCTTGGTTTTTTTGGTTGTTGTGGTTGATCTAAATCATCATCTTCACCTGGTAAAAAGTCTTCTTCAGCGATATCATCATCATCCATGTCAATAGTATAAGTTGGTGTAGAGTCTGACGCATCTTGCTGCTGTTGCTGCTGAGGTTGATAGGGTTCATGTTGATTTGTGTTCAATAGTGTATTGCGCTTAAGCTGAGACATGGCTTCTTCTTGTTCTTCCTTTGTTCGTGTGTGTCCTTCGTCATCATTTCGTCGTAAACTAAGCTGCTGTCCAAACTGAAGTTTTGGCAATCGAAGTACTTGACCGCTACCTGTACTAGTAATAGAAAGGGTACGAGTACGGATACGTCTACCAATTTTAAATAATGGAATAGTTGTACCATGAACAAGCGTAGACGACAAGACAATAAATAGTACAACAGGTGTGATCACCTTAATTGTCACTGGCTGATCTTCCTGGCCCTCAAAAATGCCCTCCATCTGTTCGGTAGCGATTTCAGATAAAAAGACAGCTCCTACGCCCATGGGTCCAAACCATCCACTAAAGATGGCTTCTCTGTAAGTCTTCATAGCTGGCATCACAGGCTTGAGCAGGATAAGACAAGGAAGTCGTCTGAAGAATAATATAAGAATTGCCATCACCACTAATCTCCAAGGGGTCAACCCTAATGCTGCATTACCAAAATCAGACCATGGCTATTGAAGATGTATCAGAAAAAGAAAAGTTAGGGCTTAACCATTTATTATCAAACACTTACAATAATTGCACCAATATAAACAAATACAGCCAAGTTCAACATCATATCAATAACGTCTTGAAAGTGAGCCTCTTCCGTCTCCTGTCTGAACCAATCATCCCAAGAAAACGCATTTCCTGCTACAAAGCATGCTAGTAAATCATCACTGCCCGAGAAACCCGTCATACTCATCAAAAACAACTAATAACGCATCTTGTGATCAATCAAAAGTTTATGTGAAAAAAAAAGTGTACTTACGGCTAGTGCGATCGCAAAACAAAGAAAGGATGGTTTATCAATTAAATGACTAAAAACAAGAAATGAAATAAAATGTTAAATGTGGTCAATTGCACCATTTTATAATATACATACTGTCTTTCTGACCACTGTAGAATTTTACGAGCCACCCAGCCAACTACTAGGCCAATAACGCAAGAAAGGGTGATTTGAAAGAGGCATGTAATATAAATCCATTTGCCTATCGCAGTGCCTACATCAGGTTCGCTAATTAAAAATAGCGCTAAGAACAAAAAAGGAAATCCCATTCCATCATTTGCACCACTATAAAATAAAGTTTAAGTGTAAATAATAGTAGTAACAATAATAAAATATCTCTCGCTTTCACCTTTCGGCAGATAATGCATTTCTAATGTGGGCTGGTACATGCTTTTCAGCAAAACGGCCTTTGACTACCGAGTTTGCTAGAATCTAAAGAAAAATGATTAGCAAGAGTGGAAGATGTGAAAAGCTCGAAAACTTACAGGATCAGTGGGACACACACAAGCAGCAATCACAAGAGCATGGAGCTGGTTTTGTAAAAGGGGTCACACACACATAAGAAAATAAAAAATAGAATATAAGTGTTTACTTCCGACATGAAGCTATCCAACTCATACATACATAATTGATCGGAGGAACCATCCACCAAATGAATAATCCACTAATAAGCCACATGAATAACATTGTTGGCAGTAGTAGCATCAGCATGGTAAGCCATTCTTTTTTCATGTAATGTCTATCATGGTTGTTAGCGAGAGAGATCAAATAAATAAACCACATGCTCTATTTTTACTAACTTTGGAAGTTCTATACCAACTGCCATCACCTTTTTGAGTAGGAGAAAAAGATATATTAAGTAAATCTGATGATTCTACAGCAAGGAAAGACTTACCTGAATAGCTAGAATGCAGCGGGTCAATTCTTTGGTTATCTCATTGTGATCGTCCCAACTTAGGGGATTAAAACCGTTGGCAACCAACGGACCTGCAATGATACCGACTATCAGAGCAACAACTATGCAATAATGTATTTAGCCTATTTATATAAAATCCAGCAAGAGCTTTATAATTACAGGCTTCTGATAGAAAGCATTTCTCTTTAACAAACATGGACACATATCCGAAAAACAAAATAAAACCACTTAGAATGGCAATTGCAATGGTGAATGTCGAGAATTCTCCTGGTATAACATGTAAACTCATGTGAAAATGTTGTTTCACGATCTAAGAGGGAGAATAGGGAAATATAAGTGGTATTTTTATATACGAATACTGGCTGTTACTATGGTAACAGCGATATTATGTAACTATGTTAATATTATATAATAATAAAAAATAAAATAAAGGGAAGAAAGGAAAAAGAATAAAAAATAAAAAATAAACCAAACTTGTATAAAAAATGTCTAAAAAAAAGCGTTTTGTTTAGCCGATAAACTGCTATCAGAGAGAGCGACAATATGCTATCAGCGGAATGTGTTACCATCGACTTCCCTTTCCTTTCCTTTCCTTTTTTATTTTGTATCATCTTGTTCTTGTTCTCTCTCTTTTTTTATAATTTGAGATGGGAAAGACTTAGAGGCGGTGTATCAAATAATATAAAACATAAACCACATAATCTTATAAACAAAAAGCAAAGAGAATAATAAAACATAATTTGGTAATTTTGATGAGCACATGCTGCTTGTCAAATCTCAGTTTATACTATCGCGGGCTTTTCACTCTTTCGATTGTATATAACGCTTAAACGGGTCAGTAATGTTAATTATACAAAACGAGTATATTTATTTAATAATGTCCATTTGATGAGCATCTTGTTGTATATCTTTTTGTTTCTTTGTTTTCCATGTTGTCATTATTTTTTAAATTCACGGGACCGCTCAAAACGACTTGATTTTTTACTTAAAAGGAAATAAATTGGTAACCAAAAAATTAAAAAGGTGTATTCATTCAACGTTAATGGAATAAAAAAAGAAGCGCGTATTTTATTTAATAATAAATATCAACGGTTAATTTTATGATTTGTCTATTCTTCTTGAGCAAATAAATAACTAAAAGCGTAATACATCTTTAAACGAGAATCGGGTTTAATCACAAACAACAAACTTTTTCTTTTTACGTCATTACTTTTTTTGGACTTTTTGGAATAATGAGAAAATGAGCCACTTTTCTTAATAATTAAAATCAATCTAATATTTGCCTTCTTTTTTTTCCATGATAATTGAGTACGACAAAGTCATTAAAGCTTTTTATTTATATTTCATCAATCAAAACGCCTAGTAAATTGGATCAGCGGAGTATCTTATATGTCAGATCGCTCAATCTTAAAATACCACATTTGCGCTCAAAAAGCAGGATTTTCTAAAGTAGGAATCAATCTTTTATTTGGCCAACCAAATGTTTCACAATTCAATCAAAAAGATGTCCTGTACTGTACAATTGACCACCACTCGAATAGCACCATCAACGTCTCATGTCTGGTCTCCCACTTTAAAAAATGTTCAAGAGTAAATTCAAGAGCAAAAGTCCTACAGTTCACTGAGCACCCATATTCTCACTATTTAGTACTAATTAAGAACGCTCTAGGTCGATACATAGTGGGTATGGCCTGGATTCCACCCAGCCCTTCTCACCCTTGTTACTGTGGGGCGCTCATAGCCAACCATAATTATTTTAACCCCTGTGTATATACCTTTCATTGTATTCTTCATCTCCATTCAAACAAAGAAGATCCCTTTTTTTTGTATTGTAGTAAAAAAAAACAAAGAAGGTCCCTGCATAGATACATTTGTAGTATCTGGATTGAAAGTCCGGAATAAGAGGGATTTTGAATAAATATACTTACGTGCTGTACTCAACGCATCGAATTGGAACTGACCCCACTAAATATCAACACGATATCAATGATATTATGCTTCCTTCGGCTGCAAACATATATACCATCAACGCATATGACGTCTCTTTGACATTCTACACATTCCAATGACTAGTGCAAGCTTTTCAAAATCAGAAAATACATCAGCACTTATCCCACAAACATCCATAGCATCATAGATGTGACCAAGGTAGATTATCATGCCCAAGTGATATACGAGAGAAAAAGATAATGAAAAATATTAATGTCTTTATCTCTCTGTAGAATGTAAAAAAATGATGGCATAACAAGAGAGGAAGGAATCATCCAAGCATACCAGTTAGGATCTGTACCACCTCCATTATAGAAAACAGAGACATTATTTTAGGCTTAACAATTAATTTTTATATCACAAAACTTGTTGTGGATGGTATGTACGCTATGTTCGATTTGTACAGCATTGAAGCACCCTCATCGAAAGAATCATTGCAATGATTTGTCGAATATTTTGATAAAGTCTTGTCACTCTTGGGTATCTTCGATATGAATTGCCTCACGTTCACTCACGACACCAATGTTCGAGATTCCATTAAACAAAAGCCTTTACCTCAAGAAGCATTCGATTCCACTTTATCAAAATCAAGGAGCAATAAGCGACGATGTTATACATCCTACACTACGATACTTCTAATTCTACACTACTCATACTCTGGATCATGTTACACACTAATTGGTTCTTACTACTTGCCACTTGGTTCTCGGCTCCTATCTGGTAAAAGGCAAGATCTTTGGCTCCATTATATCGACAGGATCTGATCACTTTTTCTGACATCATTCTTCATTTAATCAGGATTATGTGGACAAGGGTTTATTTGGTAATGTATATATATATATATATTTTTCTATACGTTTGATAAGCCACCGTTTTTATTTTTAAAATAGCAAGTATAGATGAAGTAGTGTCAAGAGAGAGAGTTTCTCAAGTTTATGGTCTTTTTGTGTCTGCTCCTGTTCTTGTACATTTCTTTTGGTGATTTATTCCAAAACATTTCTACTCGTAATTTATCCTGCAATTTTTCAGCAGCTCTTGGTTCAAAAGGCTCTATCTCATAGTTATGAAGACTGTCCTTACCTTCTTTAAATTTGTGGTTTTACAGAGCACATAGCGATCGTCCAGTAAGTAGTTATATATTGTTCCAAAAAACATCTTCTAATATTTTATCAAAAATAGTTGTTCGCTAGTAGTG
>VCJC01001713.1:0-17215 GCA_024140195.1 Backusella luteola | reverse complement strand
AGGACAGAGGTAGATTCAGTAGATACAATTATTCATCATTTGTAATTTTTTATACAAAAACTAAATTAGTAATGGCTCAATTCTTCAGTCAGGGTATTCATACTTACGTCGTGAAAGACTACTGAGTAGAGAGGCGATAACCAATCCGGGGGTAGCGTTTTTATTGACCCTAGATGACCAAGCAGCAGACAGGAAATAGTATACAAAGAAATGGTGGTATTTTATGGAGAACAACTATTGAAATCATAAAAGCGAGAATAATGAATATTATGTCCGGCGAGGCCAGACTATCTATATTCCATTATTTTAGTATCATGCCTTGGGTTAATACCAATCTCTTCACCTCTCTTAACCCTCCCTTTTTTTTCTCATTAATTTGAAATTTGTTCTCATTTTCTTGAAAAAGACAATACATCATAAATTATAGTATAAATATGCTAGTTCATAATGTTTTTGGCTATTATTTAGTACTAAAAAAAAACCATATGTTGGGGTCATACATCATATCTTCAATTTTTAGTAGATTCTCATGGAATTTTCAAATATAGTTGCTATTTGTTCACGAGAAGGTTCACCTTCAGGAGCAAGTTTAGTCACTCTGTGTTGAGGTAAAGTTCCTTCAACTAACTCCGGAATAAGTGAACTATCATAACCAATTGACTTTAAACCATTGGGAACATCCAATTCCTCTAAAAAGCTGGTGAGGTTTTCCGCGAGTATATCTCCAGCAGTAGATGATTTTATTTTGGATCTGTCAACACCAAAGGCTACAGCTGCATCAATATGACGTTCGGGACAAGCGTGAGATGTAAACTTGAACACAGCTGGGGCTGTCAAAGCAACAGAAACGCCTATACAAAAGGGAAAAAAGATGAGATCATATATTCAAAATGCCACATATTAACCAGCCTTTTCCATTTTTCTTTTTTATGGTTCCTTTTTGATATTGTTTGTCTTACCATGTGGCTAAATATAGGGAATGTAGGGACATAAGGGTTAACGTCTATTTTTTATGTAATGATTGTAAAAAAAACCAATCTTACCACAATGGGATGGTCAACATGATAGCCTGGATGCTTGTAACGCTTATTTAATCCACTAATTGGATAACTTAGGCCATGACAAAGATGGACGCCTGCATTTCCAAATCCAATTCCTGCAAACGTAGCAGCTAATAACATTTGACTTTGTGCTTCGGTATCTTCTGGATCCTTGACAGCTCTAGGAAGATACTTCACTACCATACGAAGAGCATGGAGCGACCAGACATCACTAATTGGATTCGAGCCTTGGTATGCAGGTCGTAGAATGGGATCGTTAGGGCGCGGTGATCTTTGATTATATGGCAAAGCTGTATAGGACTCAAGAGCGTGGCTATTTTTGTTTTTTTTTCTTGGTAAGATGCTTTTGAAACACGAAGGAGAGGAAACGAGCACTAACTTACCACAATACATCTAAGCCACTAGAGGCGTGAACTTGAGATGGCATACTACGTGTATTCAATGGATCCACGATACCTAAGAGAGGCTTCAAGGCACGATGAGCGATTCCCGTTTTTGTCTTGAGGGGCTCATAGTCGAATATAGCAGTGCCGGTTGTCTCTGAACCTGTTCCTGCTGTCGTAGGAACTTGTAGATCAAATTGATTTTAATTAGGTTCTATGCTAAAATAAAAAAAAAGCCTTGGCTATATGTTTTACCTGCAATTAAAGGGTGGAGCTTCTTGCGAATAGGTAACCCTTTTCCAATAGGAGCATTCACAAAGTCCAAGAAATCAGCTTCTGGATGTGCACTATAAAGACTGGCGGCTTTCGCCGTATCAATCACTGAACCTCCACCAACAGCCACGAATGCATCGGGATTATGTTTACGAGCAAAATCGATAGCCTGTTTGAAGCTGCCGTCTGTAGGCTCAACACGTACGGTATCATATACGACATAGTTAACTTTATGTTTATCTAGTGATTCGACCACCGCTTTTAGAGGAAGAAGCTTTGAAATCTGAAACATTTTTTAAAATTTTAATTCAACGTAAGTGATATATATAATAACACAAAAAAACATTATCCCTTTACCGTTTGATCAGTGTACACAGCCACCTTTGTAGCTTTGATATTATTCAAATCCATACCAATCTCGCTATCATTAAATCCTTTCAGCAATCTCTTCCTTTTTTTTAAAAAAAAGGGAAAACTCCTTCCTACCTGGTTACACCAGGACCAAACCGAATATTACTGGCTGCCATTTCAAATGCATAATCTGTAGTGTCCTTTGCGCTTGCATAATTTCTGCCATAATTTAAAAGACTTGAAAAGGTTTGGGTGCTAGGTAAAGCTGAATGAGCATGGGAGTGGCATGGACAACTATTTGAGCTTGATTGCAAAAGCTTTAATAGTCCAAGAACACTTGAACGAGTCACAGGAGGTGGCATTTTTCTTTTTAAAAGTGAGAAAAGAGATGAAAACGAAAAGAAAGAAGCCCGAAAATAAAATTAAAGCTATTCATCAGCTGATCGTGTTGGAAAAAAAAAAGTTGTTTGGGAAAAAAAGTAAATGTTTATTATTTGTATTGTTGTTATTGTTATTGTATTGTCGTTCCACTCTCAATTTACCGGATGTTTGAGAGTGGAACGACAATAATTATATTAGTGAAGATAAATTTAGATTAGTATGAAATTAAAATATACACAATTAAGCTTTGAATGACTCAAGGGATTGGGGACCGAATTGGATCATATTGGGAACTGGGCGGTAAATATACTATAAGAAAAAACACATTAGGATAACCATTGAATAATAAAAATAAATAAATAAATAAATAAATAAATAAATAAACAAATAAACAAAAATAAACTCACATCGCGGTAAAGCTCATCAATCTTCATACGGACTAAACACTTTCCAGGAACACGCTCATTTTCCATAAAATAGGGTCTCATTATATGACCTTTGGGTACCAGTTCGGAGACACGCTCGTTTACAATATTCCAACCAACACCATTGTAATGCAAATCGAGAACTCGGATTAAACGCTGGAACTGACAATGGAATAGGGTATGATAAAGCAATTTGAAAACTTCATCCTCGGTATAAGCCACAACACAGCTATCAGGCAAAACGTCCAATTCACATCCAGTTGTCTTTTTCAATGTCTCACGATGTACCTTTACACCACCAAAATCGCGAATGACAAAACCCTTTAATTCACCTGTCTTTCGATCAAAGCGAGCCATAGTGTTTTGTCCATGAGCTTCAAATGCAACACCATTTTCAAGACAAGGAGGTAAGAATGCTCTTAAGGATAAATCAACATATCTATTTTTACATTATAAAATATACCTATGTTAGTATACAGCCAACTATTAATTGAAAATAAACATTATCTTACTTTTTTAAGAAATCGATTCTCTTCTCCTCAGTGTCCAGGTTCCACACATTTCTTACCAAGGTTTCATCAGTATCAGGTTTCTGAATTTTTTCAACTAAAGCACCACAAGGAACAAACAGGTCGTCCTTATACTCAGGATTATATTCGATAGCATCACGTATAACACTACTGCAGTGCTTGGCAACATCAGTATCTTCGTGGGCATAAGTGGCAGTACCTAACTCGCGTTCAACAAAAAGGATATCGCGATCGTAAGTGAGCTTTGGTACCACGTCAAACGAGAAACCAGGACCAAAGTAAGTTGTGAAAGGTGTGACCGTGCGAAGAGCCGATGATATCTTGATGCCGAGACAAAGCTTCACACTCTTGCTGGGAAGGATATCGGGAAGGGCTACCGATCTCAAAGAAGCCAATGCTTCGGCCTTTGCTGAGTGCTTCGCAGACAGGATGACGGTGTCGGGGAATCGGGTTTCAATGTTGGGGATCTGGAGTTCATGGACAGGTATGAAGAGGAGGTGGCCATAATGCTGGCGGAGATCGGCGATCACTTCAGGATCGCGATTGGGATCCAGCATAGCATCAACCAAGTCTCGCACGAGCTCTTCATAATCACCACGAATATTAACGTTACCACGAGGAATGCCTACCAAACGAAGGTTGGGATGGTCAAAATCATAGGATCCAGGGATAAGTGGAGGCATGGGAGGGAAACTTTTGCGGGCTTTGTGCATCTATGAAAAAAATATGACGTGAGTATCGCACCCAGGATAATGATGACAGAAAGGTTTTACAATTTTCTGACATGGAAAATCTCAAATGCACAGCAAAAACTGAAAAAACCCAAAACTTACAGGATGGGTAGCGTGTCCTTCAACAACAGATTGTTCCCATTCATAAGTAGTGGAATTAATAGTAGGGAGGGGCTTGGGGTTGTCATACGTATGCTCTACACACACCCAAGAAAATTGGTTAATACGAGGGTTTCTTTTTTGCATTGGATGAGGATATTTTTTTACTTACTTTGAAAGTCAATAGAGGATTCCAATTCCTGTCCAATCTGCTCACTGAGCTTATTATTGACTTTTAAATCCTCAGCCAAACGTTGCCATAAATCCACACCGTAGTAGTTATCTGTGAGGTAGAGAGTAGGGGAGTCTACAATATTTTTCAAGGTCTCCTCGGCAGCAACTTTTACCTGGAAAGCATTGGGGATCACATTAGACGGAATTTCATATCCTGAAGGGTCGGAAGAGGCTGAGAAAATATGAGGCAGCATATCCCAACCATCAACCAGCTGGATACGAGGACAAACAATACCATTAAAGACAGCGAAGTCAGAAGTGTTGAAGCTGAAGATAGGGACACCGCGAAGAGGAACAACAGCCAAAATGTCATCAACAGTGAGAGAGGTGGGAACTTCACTCTCATTTTTGACAGCTAATTGACGCAAAAGTAAACAAAGACCAACAATACCATTGCTCTCTAAGGGCACGAAAAACACAGGAACAAGTGACTCACTTGTTAAGCAAGCAATCAGACGAGAAGTAGTAGCAAAAGAGGCAAAGTGGGCGTTTTTCTGTTCACTTGAAGGAGCAGGCATTTTTATTTTCTATATCAAAAATAATAATAATAATAATAACAAAGGAAAGCTGATAAGAATTGAAAAAAAAAACCGGAACTTGATATTTATAGGGCGACTGGAAAATTTTCGGAATCAGAAATCTTTGGCCATCTTATCAGATTTTCACAAATGATTTATTACGCGATATCTTATCAAGAAAAACACACATGCGCACAAAAAAAGGGACCCACATTGTTATTGTTACTTTTATTAAATATCCCGTTTTTGTTTCATTACACTTAAAAGTTATCGCCTAAAATCCGCGCCTTTCCTTCTTCTTTTGTGATTTAGGTGTTCCTTTTAAAAACAACCTTATTATTATTGACGAAAAATAGAAGTAAAAGACTATTTTGGGACTAATAAACTACTGCCTTCCGAAAGGAAGCTATATTTTAAGATAAAAAAAAACAATGTGTATGAAGTTCATGATCTTCTTAGTTTTCTTATCTGATTTAAACTCATCAATCCGATTTCCATTATAAATCCACATTTTTGTTACCCGCAGTTTTTCCGAAGAATAAGAAAAATAAAAGTACTTAACTTATTTACACAACATTTGCCTTGTGGTTCACCTGTTTGTTTTTATTGGAAATACTAAAGAAGTTATTTGTAGGTATATATCATTTGAGTTTTATCTACTCTGAATTATCATGCAAAGGTGATTTGTGTTAACTTATTATTGATTACTCATGCAAGGACTCTCAAGAGAAATACATGATTTTTTAATTAAAATAACGCCTATGGTACTAAATATAAGATATTATATTAAAACTCATCATAACTTGTAATAAGGGCTGTATTCCGGGGGTTAGAGTATAGTGCTATTAAAACATCTGTACTTTTTGCCATTTAAAATATCATAAGAAACAAGTAAGGTAACATAACATTCTGGTAGAGTACAAATAAAAGAGAACGGTTATATTATGTTATTGTATATTTATCAAACAAACTTCCTGGCACTTTCTAATTTAAGTAAGGCTGATATTATAAACCAACTTGTGATTTAATCAAGAGCATTTTACCAATATGTTTAAAACGTTGAAAGTTCTATTGGCGAGAAATCCACGCAATACTTGCTTTTTAGCATGTTAAATCTCTCTTGTATTATTAAGGTCCTTTAAATCAATGTTTTCAGTTCAACCATTTTAATTTTTTATGTATGCAAGTTCTATTAATAAAATCACTTATGTAAAAGTTTTTGTATAAAAATAGATGGATAAAAGTATCAATTGCGATCAATACTAATATTACTTTGCTTCCTCTTTTTTTTTGGAAATAAATATGTTGTGCTACTAAACCTTAAAGCCTGTCTTTTTAAGATTTGCTTGATATAGTAGTAGCATTTACTAAACTGTTAATGGTCATTGTTAAGTATGTAGTTCTCATTTGTACTCATATCATCAGAATGGAAGGGAAATGGGCAAGATAGCTGAAAGAATTACATAACATAAAAGTTAATTATACATGCATTCCATTTTAATTACGGATTCTGCTTTATGTTTTAAACTTTTTTTCTTAAACAACTGGACGGAAAACTTTTCCACTTAGTATAAACTCCATTGACTTTTTTGGTATTATTATTAACATCACAAACTCTAGCGTGGTTTACTTAGAAACACCAAAAATCAAACCCAAGGATGTTACAGAAAAGAATAATTGGAATATCTATATTACACTAACATCATATTTAACAACCTATAACGCATGAAAATACAGCGGAGTAATCAAAGTGATGATCATTACTTCATAAATTGTAACGTTTAGATCGAAGATGTGGAACATTTAGCCATTTAAATTTATATCTAATTAAATTAACATCAGATCTAATGGATGTATGACTTATCTGATCTACCCAGCATTTCAGTAATAAAATATATTGATTGTTTACAAGTATCCCAGAAGTCTCAAATACCCTTCTTACCCATGGGATCTGGTTTATAGCCTACTCTAATATATATTTCCGGTTTTATCTAGTGATGCGTATATAAAACAGGTTCAAAAGTAGTAGTGGGATTCTTTTTAACTACTTTCATATTTGTCGTACAAATCAGATTATCATGAATGTCGTACTGATAGATAATCACTACCATTTGATCGATCTTTTTTCACAATTCCTTTCCGCTCATATATATTTGAATAATTTTTTTGACTATACAGTTGAACCAGCTCCAACTGAAACCTATTAAGCCCTTGATAACAAATTTTTTAATGCTAATATACACTAATTACCAAAACTTCCAATCATTCTTTTTTCTGTTTTTTGTTTTTAAAAAAAAAAAAAAAGAAAAGAAAAGAAAAGAAAAAGAACAAATGTTTTCTCTGACCAAAATTAAATCGAACAAAAAACATCGATGTTCGTTTTGAAAACGCGTTTATGCACTTTAAAATTTTATTACTTTACCTTTCTCTGTATGTAAATAGGATCTAACTTAACTAGAATACCTGCTCATATATTCACTTTTTAATATACCATCTTAGAATGACGCTTCTTGAGGTTGATTATCTGTGACTAATCTGATTAGATTATATTAAAAAAAATATAGATTATTTGGAAAGACATTTTAGACTGGATTGATATATTTAATTTTCACGATATCACATCAAAATGGAATTGATACTTATAGCTAGAGAGATTCGGATAATAAATTTTTGTCAATCCTAGCACAAACATAGAGCCGGTTACCAGGAAAGCACACTTTTTCAACACTGCCCTTTTTTTTTCTCATTGATAATATGCCCCAGGGGGTATATAAAATAGTGGTAGTAAAAAGAATGTGATCAAGGACGAAAGCTGTCAAACGAACAACCATTGTACTAAATCTTTGAGCTGTATGTTAATCTACAATAAAATAATAATAATGGTAGATACACTTGAATAGATGTATTCTTATCGTTAAGTTATATTTTCTCCGTACTGCGGCTGTTTGGTATTGGTAATCATACATATGAAGGTGAAGATATGGGACGATATATCTATTGGATGACCGAGATGATCACAGGTTTTTAGTGATAACCAAATATGATTTTTTGTGGTGCTTAAACTTTATCATTTTAACTTCCAGAATCAAATAAATGAATAAAAAAGGTTAGATATTTACGCTAGGTTAAGCTACTTTTTTATATCAGATCTTTTTGCTTATTGCGAATCTAAAAATCTAAAGGTTAAAATTTAAATTAATAATCTAAAGAAACTAAAAAGGTCGCGTGGAAGAAAAACAAAACGTGCTTTTCACAATAAGAAATATATAATGGATTTAAAAGTTAGTGCGTGATAGATATAATTTGTTTAAACATATACACATCAGCTTTACTCTAATATTCCGAGATCTTGGCAAACAACTGATTCTGGTGTTACTACTCATACATAAATTGATCAGCCACCTTTTATAAAGTTCATAAATAGAACATCTAGACTTTATTTGTGCCTCCACTGCATACTCCGAGAATTTTTACACAAATTTTGTTCAACACTTGTCATGTTCTCATTTCTCGAATTTATGAGCATAAAGTTAAAAAACAACAAAACAATCTAAGAGTCAAAACAGTAACAACAGACGAAATAAAAAGAAATGAAGAGCCACTTTGACTCTTACGTATTTATTAGAATTTTACGTATGAATTGTAAGAATCCTCCAAATTCAAGACGCATATTTCATGCCTACTGTCATGCTTTGTAAATGATGCATATTTTAATGACTAAAGAAATGTAAATTATTACTAATATAACTGTAATGCCATCAAAGTACAAGGTAAATGTTTGTGTCAGAAATATATCTTAGGATCACTGCTGCGTTCACTCCATGTAATGCTCGAGTAAATATTATATATAATCTTTCTTTTTTTGTACATATAATAATCTTGTGGTTTATAATTACTCAGTGTGATATCCCTTTTTCGTTTCTTGACTACGCATGCACAACTCATTATTCTCAGTAATTGTAACGTTTGTTGCGATATTTGATTTTTTTTCAACTTATAGTTTCATTGGTGAAATAATAGTGTTTACTAATGGTTTCGTTTAACTATTCAATTTATCGATTAACATCACATTTAAGCAATAAAAGAAGCATACCCCATCATATCAGGAGAAAATAAATTTTTGATATGGGCTGAGATCTATTTCTTTCGATTGATTCGCTACTATTTAATCTCAGTTATTCACCAACATCATTTTCTTCTTCTCATCTGGTTTCCACGCATAGTTCCCAAACTTTAGTGATTACCTCATCTAAACTTAAACAGTGTTTTTTCAAATGGTGCGGATACGTTGCTGATTTAAATGGTATTAGCATATAGAAGTCTAAAATAATAAAGTACTTTAGGTTCAGTAAATGCAAAACTTACATATTTGAGGTTGAGGAAACAATAGTGGAATATATTCCATTCGAATAAAGATTTATTCCAATAATTAATTTATGCTGTATATAATGGAGTGTGAATGTTGGATACATGTGAGGGGAGGGGAGGGAGAGGAGGATGTATCAAAATCGTGCTTCTAGTTTCCAAAGGGCCATTTAAAGTATAGTAAAATGTATACCAGACAATAAATACAAATGCTTGAAGTATCATCTCGACAAAGAAAGCACTTCTTTTTCTGTTAGTCTCGTGAATAACGTTCATATACGTGAAGTGAATGACAATTCAACATCTGCCTCACCAGGACCATCAAAATTTGCTTTGCCGGGACTATCAACACATGCACTTAAGAAACAACTATAAAAGAAAATGAAAGAGCTGAAGAAGGCGCTCACAGACCTGTATAAAAAAAAGAAGACATTACTCTTGGAATACAGCGCCTTATCGCTTAAAAAAATAATGGATTAAAGGCACGGTTAACCTCACTCGAAAAGAAAATGAACACAACACTGCGAACTATGAAAAGTCAAGTGATTCAAGGAAGAGAGAACTGCCAACTATCGTTCAATAACCCAAGTGAAAGAGGATCTTGATAGAGCAAAAACACAGCTCCATAACTTGACTACAAAAAATGATTCTCCTTTAAAAAATGACAAGTTTAAAATAAATAATTATACCACAAGATACTTGAGAATGGCAGAAGAAACGGAGATAGACGCAGAGATGGTGAGAGGAACAAGTATTCGATATTCAGGAACACGCAACGACATTGTTTTCATGTCAGAAACAATAGGTTTTTCTACGAAGCGGTTTCCATTTCATATAGAACTATAACAAGTATATGGCTTTATCAGAGCCTCTTTCAAATGGTAAGACTGCATTATGACTATTTATTATTAATATCAAGAAAGAAACAGTCTACTAAACGTGTATTACCTAGATTTAAAATAATACAGACTAAGTCATCATACGATTTTTATAATACTACTATAACATCCACGTATTTATAAAGCAATATTTACAGTGCCGGCTTTGTTTCATTATCAGAACGTAATAAATGACTATTACAAACAGTCAGTGATGCTAAATAATATGATGACAGTAACATTACAAAAACCTATATACATTATAACGATCTAAATGCAGAAAAAAATACATTGGCCTTATTGCCGTATCACAAAGGCTATTTTTCTGCTGTCCGTTCACAATCTATTCGAGTGCTTCTAATGAATGGAGTAAAATAAATGAAAACGTGAATTATATTCTTTGAAAACAATCAGTCATTCGTTTTATGATGTCTACAATACCAATCATTTTTTTTTGTATTGCTACAACAATCATTTTGATACTGAGAGAACGCGAAGGCTCAAATCGAAGTCAGACTTCTTGTACACCCACTAACAAGAATAAAAAACGAGACAAGTATATGCCTTTTTTTATTCTTTATACACATATATCGAAGATTTGTCGCTATGGTACTATACACTAGTATTTGCTGCTTCGAATTAATACCAATAATATAAAGATATTTGCTTGGGTATTATGTTTTACTTTTATTAATACCATTTGAGCGTTTATTTTTATTTTGGTCACAGGAATAGCATATTTTGTATTTAAAATGTCTGTGACAGGGCACACAAGTTTTATAACAAAGTGTTTTTTCAATGTTTTTTATTTGACTCACTCCGGTTTGTTAGAGCTGAAAATAGATTTTTATTGTAAATTTCGGTGCACTTGGCAACTAGCAAAAACTCCTTTCATTTTCCCCTTTTTTATATTATTTTATTTTTAAACTAAAAACGACTTTCTTTTTCTCTTTCTTCTAAAAGAGAGAAAGTGTCTGTGTGTGCTTGTTTGTTTGTTTGTGTAAGAGAAGGATTGAGCGTGTATCACTTTCACTCACTCACCTTTTCTCTCCTTCTCGCTCTATATATTTAATATAAAAGAAACGAAACAATAGTAACAATAACAATACAAATAAAAATAACTCTGTCAACCATTTAGCACCTCAATCTTGTTCTTCATTTCAACTTTCATTCCGAAGTTGATTCAGCCATAAGAATCAGATGGAGCAGAAAACACTTCGAAGTACACCTTCCTCGACTAATATCTACAGTAGTTACAAACTGTCCAGCAATAATGCGCTTATTTCGGACGACCATAAGAGTAATTTTACAGTTGAAGATTTGAACGCCTTGGGCTACTTCTCCTCTGACTCATTGGTAAATCCAGAGTTGACACCCTCAGCTGCTATTCGTGATAGATACTACCAATCCAATCGTTATCTTATGGACAAGAATAGTGCGAGCTCAATTGATATGGATGAAGAAGAAGATACAGCGGATGACGAGGAAGACGTGTTGGATTACCGACCTCAAGATAGTCAACTATGTAATAATAGACCGACTGGACCACCTAGCGTTTATAGTGGGAGTGAATCTGGATCTATCATTTCACTTCGTACAGAATACAACGATATTGAAGACAGACGATCAATTACTAGTATTCGCACTGTAGATGACAAATTACAAGGGCGGTCATTGGGCAGTAATATAAACTCATTTGCTTTAAAGACAGCCAAGCGAGTTTCGAGAACAAGCACATTATTCCGTTCCAAAAATGGATCTCAATCCAAATTGGATGAAAATACAAAGTCACTCACTAAAGGAAAATTGGAACCATCTTCTTCGTTTGTACCAATTCGCGATACGTTTAATCAAAACGATGATTCTAGTATAAAAAGCAGTGGTGGAACAAGTTTATTATCAAAGTTATCAAAATCAACTGCGCCTGTACGAGCTAAATTATTTGCTTTTTCTGCATTAACAAGTAATTATCAAAAAGAAGAAAAAAAATTTTTTTTTTCTGTCTAACAAAAATGGTATCTATTTATGTAAATAGGAAACCCACGGATGGACATGTTGAACGGAAATAAAAAAAAAGTTGCGGAAAGTGTTTACAACATGCCAATTTCATCACCTTCAACACAAACCTACCGCTCGTACTTTAATGATCGCAGACCTTCAGCTTCATCACAGCAGCAGAAAAAATCTTCTTCCATCAAGAGTATAAAAACAGTGTCACCTATTCTGGGAATGAATTTGGTGGACGAACCACCCTCTCTTTTGGTAACAAAGGAACGGTTACCTCCTGTTTACCCTGCCTTACTTTCAAAAGTAGCAGAGGTACTTAAGGAATGTATTATACTTTCTACTAGAACAAAAGATAGTATTACGTATAAGGATGTCTTTGATGGAAGAGAGGCAGTTGTATGTATTATAATATATGTTTTTCCATCATATGAGAAAAAAGAAGGAAAGAAAGTCTAATTATAAATGATTGTAGGACAAATTAGCAATGATGATAAAAACATCGGATCGCAATTTAGCGCTATTATTAGGCAGAGCTTTGGACGCCCAAAAGTTTTTCCATGATGTAAACTACGAGTATCGTCTACGTGATAGCACAACAGAGTTATACCAATTTCGTGATCCCATCAACTTGAGACCTATTAGTGAAGTACTGGATAGCCCCGTGCAAAGTGATTCAGCCTTTGAGCTACATGAACAAGGGAAGGAACCCATTGATGAGAATATATTACCCAATGGGGTATTTACTATCCTCACAGACTGTTACTCACCAACTTGCACAAGGGAGAAACTGTGCTATTCAGCATATTGCCCCCGTCGTCAGGAACAGGTACTTGTTATATTTTTATTATTATTGTCGTAATTATGCATATTATGTCATTCTTATCCATTAACTTGCTTTGTTCCATTTGACAATAAAGGCAAAACAACATAGAGCTTTTCAAAGAGGTCACAGTCGTGAAGGAAGTAACTCTTATCTTATCAGCCAAGAAGATCGACTCTGGATTAATACGGTGCCGAAAACAATTTTGGATAATCTTAGTAAAGAGGAGAAAAAGCGCCAAGAGAATATTTTTGAACTCATCTATACAGAAAAAGATTTTGTCGATGATTTGACCTACATTCAAGAGGTAAGTCGGCGTGTGTGAAATGAGAAGAATAATAATGATAAATGGAAATTCATAACATATGCATGTGTTTGTTGAATAGACATGGATTGAACCATTACTTGATGATGATTCTCCAGTCACTGGAAACCGAGAAAGAATCGTAAAAGATGTATTTTGGAATATCTTGGATGTATTAAAGGTCAACACGGAATTATCGGTAGCCTTGTTAAAACGACAATCCAAGAGCAGTGTGATAAATCAAATTGGCGATATTATGCTTTCACATGCTGCGAATTTCGAGCCTTTTGTGAATTATGGCTCTCATCAACTGGTTGGAAAGTACATATTCGAGAACGAGAAATCCAAAAACTCTAGCTTTGCAGCATTTGTAAATAAAGTTGAACGCTTACCTCAGTCGCGTAGGCTGGAGTTGAATGGCTACCTTACAAAACCGACAACTCGTCTTGGTCGATATAATCTTTTACTACGCGAAATATTAAAACACACTCCAAAGAATCATCCGGACCAAGAGACAATTCCTAAAGCAATGTCAATCATTTCGAAATTCTTGGCTGATGTTAATCGTGAAACGGGAAAAACGGAAAATCGTTTCAATCTAGATTTACTGGATGAACGTCTCATAAACAAAAACATTTCTAGTTTGGTAAACAATAATGCAATGCACAAAAATTACAATTTTCTCATGCCCATTGTTACTTAGGATCTTGATTTAGCTTCGAAAAGTCGCCAAATCGCCATTAAAGGTCTCTGGAAAAAAAGCCCAGACTCTCAATCACCAGAAATCCTTGTTTATCTCCTTGATCACTATTTACTGATTATAAAGCCAAAGTTCATTCAAAGCGAAGAGAAATACAAACTTCATAAAAAGGTATTTATTTGTATATATAATGTATTTAAAAAGAAGAGGGGTTTGCTCAATTAATAACAATGCAAAACATATAAATAGCCTATTCCTCTTCCATTGTTGTCTGTAACAATTCCTGATCATACAAAGCGCGCCAGTACCATTATTCCGTTAGGTAGAGCAGGAACTTCACCGATTAGCACGTCATTAGAAACTATTTCATCTAGTAGCAACAAAAATTGCTATCCTATCTCATTCACGCACCTGGGCAAACAGAGCTCTGGCCCCATGACATTATACGCATCCACGCTTGCTATTCGAAAACAGTGGGTAGAAAAGATTGAAAGTCAGCGAAAGGCACTAGTAGAAAAACATAAAGTATTTAATACTCGACCTATTAATGAAAGCTTCTTCAGCTCCTTTAATAAGGTGAACTGTATCGCTTCTTTTGGTAAGTTGAAAGAAAATGACAAGTAAGATGGATAATAAAATTAACACTAGGCGTAATAATATATTAGAAAATGACAAATCCTTGATGTTGGGAGGAGATCAAGGTGTTTACCTTAAAAAAGAAGGAAGTGGAGATGAGCTTATTCGCATATTGGCTATGGACAAGGTCTCACAAATAGATATCCTGGAAAGCTCCAACCTGATTCTTATACTGGCAGATAAGATACTTTATGCGTACTCATTGGACACACTGTTGTCAACAGAAACAGGTATCAAACGCGGGCGTAAGATCAGTAACCATGTCTCTTTCTTTAAAGTTGGTAAAATATTTGATAAACTTGCTACTGCAGAAGATGGTAGCCAAGGAGTAGAAAGAACTTTGGTTTGCTTTGTTCGCTATAATGCTATGACATCGACAATCCGAGCTCTGGAGCCCTATGAAACTACTGAAAGCAAAAAGAAGGGCAAAAATCATCTGGGCCGTTTAATTCGTGGTAACAATGAGGTACTGAAAGCATACAAGGCGTTTTATATTCCTGGTGAGGCTTCTTCGATCCAATTCTTTAAAAATATTATCTGTGTCGGAAGTGCAAGAGGATTTCAAATGGTTAATCTTAACTCTGCAGAAGTGCAAAGTAAGTCCTTATACTTTTTTTTATCAAAAAAGGAAAAAACGTTAAGCCCTCTGCAAAAATAATTAACCGATCTTTAAATTCAGGTGTGTTGGATCCAAGTGATGAAAGTAACAATTCGCTTTTGGGACAGCATGAAAACATGAAACCTATTTCAATGTTCCGCCATAGTAAAGATGGTAACATTCTGCTATGCTATAGTGGTAAGTAAAAAAGAAAAACAAGTTAAATGCGATGGATCTAATGTTTATGTTCAATTATTTCAAGAGCTTGCATTTTATATCGATAAAAAGGGGAAAAGAGTTAGAAATGACTGGTCCATTGTATGGGAAGGAAATCCAACTGCTTTCACATTCAAATTCCCCTATGTTGTAGCATTTAATTCGAATTTTATTGAAGTGCGACACATGGATACAGTAAGATAAATACATCTAATACCTAATTGTTTATTTCTAACACATTATTCGCTAGGGTGATTTACTACAAGTCATGGCTGGTCATAATATCAGATGTCTTCGTCCTGATTCGAGTGACAAAATCCATGGTGTAATGGATGACAGACTCGCAGGCTCTGAACTGGTATTTGAGTTGAAATTAATAGACCCGAACCGTCGTAAACCAAGTATGATAAAAAATGTATCGAAACCTATCCCATCTGTAACTGCTTAAAAAAAGGAGCCACTTATTTATTTTTTCTTTGTAACTGCATTCCTTGTACTCTGTGCAAACTTTTAACTTTTTGTAACTTGTTAATGTATTTTTTTAATACCCTTTTCTTTTATTTCTTTTCTTTATTTCCCTTAATAAATAAAAAACCATTTTACTAAATTATTGGTATTAACTGTAAAAGAATATCTGTCTTTAATTATCAATGTTGATTGTAATTAGTACCAAAAATATGTCAGCCTATACTTAAGTAGCTGGTACGTGTTTACATTATTTTAGTTGGCATTCTACCATGCTCCTTACAGAGTGAAAAGTACATCATTACATGATCTCGATAGCATTACCCATTTAATCCATAGATCCAAATATGGAAATGACTAGCAGACCACTGGAGTTTAAAACTTTCCTGCCGCGTTCACTTTTTTTCCATCTCTTTCACTTATTTTTTGTTTTCTTATGGAATTATCAGGAACACTCTTTACTTACTCGGGAAGGCTTACTGCCTTTGAGTCTGGACCTACCGAATATACAAAAACCGTAGTTTTTGTTGGAGGGTTAGGAGATGCTTATAACGCGGTAAAATACCTTGTCCCCCTTCAAAAAAGATTACAAGACCTTGGTTGGACCTTGACACAAGTTGAATTATCATCAAGTGGGATTGGATATGGTATCTCATCTGTAATTCAGGACTCGGATGAGCTTGATGAATTAGTAGTATACCTGAGAACTAGACGTAATAAGGAAAAGATAGTATTTTTGGGACATTCAACAGGTAAAAAAAAAAAATAAAGAGAGAGAGAGAGAGAGTAACAAAAGTGGAGACGCGTAAACTTACTATAACAGTAAAAAGGCTGTCAAGATTCGTATTGGCATAATAGGTATGTCGAAGCAAAAGCAGATGGATATATACTCCAGGCGCCTATATCTGATCGGCTCAGTCTCATGAAAGAATCGCCTTCTCGATTTAAACCTTTACTTGAAAAGGCAAAACAAATGATAAACGAGAGAAAGGGGAAGGAGTTGATGCCAAGGCAAGCTGACATGGCGCCCATTACTGCAGAGCGTCTTGTGTCTTTATTGGACTATAGGTAAAATGTGCATATATTTGTTGTGTAGGTGATTATAAAATTGACTATATTTATGAAAAGAGGTGATGACGATGTATTTTCTCCAGACTTAAAGGATGAGGACTTGCGAGAGCTTTACAATAACGTTACACGTCCAATGTGCTGGGTATACTCTGATCAAGATGAATATTAC
>VCJC01000171.1:19085-47092 GCA_024140195.1 Backusella luteola | reverse complement strand
ATAAAAAAAAAAAAAAAAAAAAAAAAAATAAATAAATGTGAAAGTTCAGGAGTAAAAAAGTTACGATTTAAATATAGAAAATAACATTGGATTAGACTGTGGCATTTAACATGATACCTCAATTCATGACATGTACTTTTAAGACATTCTATATTTTAAATCATCATTATCCGATATTACCGCCAAGCACATTAACATGTAGCTTTGAGTATTCAAGTCTTTGAATTTTTACTTCTTCTTCTTCCTCTTCTTTTTTACTCTTGTATTTACTACTCACAAAAGCTGAAAAAAATATTCATCAATGGCTAAAAGTAAACAATCTTCATCACATAGATTTTAATTAAGCGTAATATTTTTGTTAAATGTTAAATTGTTTCTATAGTCCTTTTACAAGCTCTTT
This sequence comes from Backusella luteola, assembly GCA_024140195.1. Taxonomy (NCBI): domain Eukaryota; kingdom Fungi; phylum Mucoromycota; class Mucoromycetes; order Mucorales; family Backusellaceae; genus Backusella; species Backusella luteola. The sequence goes on along the minus strand of VCJC01000171.1, from coordinate 46,692 downwards.
CGTTCTACTCACGCTGTGGTTTAGCTTTCACAGTATTAGTTATGGTTTCCATTATATCCTTTATTCTTGGTTTTATACCCTCTTTCCTTGGGTATCCGGGAGAGGTTCTCACCATTTCCTACTTTTACTACTTTAAGATGTTTAAAGTGATCGTTGGTCTGGAACTTGAAATGGATGAAAAAAGCCAGAGGTTATACGATAGTATCGATCAGCCAGTTGTATACATTTGTAACCACCAGACTACATTTGATATTCCCTTATATGTTAGTATACTTAAACCTTCAGCAAGATCTATCACAAAAAAAGAAAATTCCTAAATACCTTTTCTTGGTCAATACAGTAAGGTTAATAAGTTATCCTTAATTCCCACTTTATTTTACCACTAAATCATTTTATTTTCATAGTGTGGCTGGTGGGTATAATCTTCATAGATCGTAAAAATAAAAATAACGCTATCGGTCTTATAAATAACGTTGTAGAAATGATTAAACGACAAAAAGTAATATACATTTAGAAAATATAGCATGAATAACTTAATATTTAGATATAGCTATCAGTTTGGATTTTCCCTGAAGGAACACGTAGTCATTTAAAAGAACCTAGTCTATTGCCATTTAAAAAAGGAGCTTTTCATATGGCAGTTCAATCTAAAGTTCCAATTGTGCCTATTGTTTTTGAGAATTATGCCCATCTAGCTGACGAGAAAAGTAAGATACTTAGACCAGGAAAGATAAGATGCCGAGGTAAAACCTTTATAAATGATAAAATAGGTTTTAAATACTTATAACCTACTTTCTCTTATTAATTAATTAATAATTCATAACCATCTGATAATAAGTATTGGACCCAATCGAAACTAAGGATATGGGTTCAGACCATGATACTATCGACAAACTTTCTGCTGAATGCAGTAGCAAAATGTTGAGTGTTCTCACAGAACTTTATACATCCAAGGAGAAAATAGATTAGAATTAAATACTTGTTCTTCTGCCTCTTTTTTTTTCTATATTTTACACTAAAACTGTAGATCTAATATCGAATTACCTAAAACATAGGCAATGAACTCAAAAAAGAACCGCAATATTTCATTTTACCTTAATTCTCAAATACTGATAAAGATAAAATACAACCTAACTTTATTACATCACTCGAGCTACTGTTCTTTCTTTTGTGATATCAATAAAAATAGATTGTTCAAAAGCGTAGACGTAGTATATTCTCAATTACTTGAAGTCACTTACCAGTTACATGAAAAACACAGAATAGAGCCGACTTTTACAGTAGAATAACGAAAAAATCCCCAAAGTTTAATATTCCTCCAATTCTAATTGGATATTATTTGTAGAACAAGTTGAACAGCAACTTGTATACAAAATACTTTAAAAATACTTGTGAGAAATCTAATGTTTTTCAATAAATTGGTTATAAATAGAAAATATACTTGACGAGATATACAAAAGGCTCTGTTCAAAAGTCAATTCATGGATTTGTATATATGTCCATTCAACTTGAGCGCTTAACCTTAAAGAGCTAAACATGCCAAAAAGGCTTTTGGGATTTTGTAAGAGGAAAGTATTTCCTTATAAAAACTAAAAATGTGATACAAACTTTAGAACCAATCAAGTCTTCCTAAAGCAATGTATATCCAAATACACTTTTCCCGGTATATTTTGTCGTCAATTCCGAGTTGGTTAAAAAATAAAATATTGTTTATTTCAAACTTAAATGGCGTCAATTCAGAAATAACATGCGGGTTTCCAAGAGAGTAATTTGTCGTTCAACAAGTCAATCAAAAATAAGCAGAATGTCGATGTCATTTGAGTTTTCGAAATTAACAACACTTTATTTTTTAACTAGCGACATTTTTTCGCACTGAACGACACCCAATTCGGAATTGGCGACAAAAAACCTGAGAAGGTATAAAAGCGTTTTTTTTTTCCTTTTTCTTTCTTTTACTATATATTAACCTAATACTTTTTACAATATGGCTGACACAAGTCGTTATTTTGCCGATATGAATTCACCCTTTTCATGCCTTGAGGCCAAGGCTTTCTTTGATACACTTTCCGATACTGAAAAGAAGTATGCCCACTTTATGTCACGCGCATCGTTTGAGGGTACGCGTATCATTATTGCTCAAACAAACCCTGGTGCACTTCCTATTTATGAGCTTATCCTATCCTTATTTTCAAACGAGCAAGGTGAAATGGTTCCGACAGAAAGTGTATTCCAGTCAAGGTAATACGAGTAGCGATAAATACATATTAAAATTTGCATTATGATCAATTTCTAACAATAATACGTATTACGTGTACCCATTTTAGTCAGGTGCCAGAGGAGGCCTTTGAGCACTTCCTTCAATATTGTGCCCAATTCCTTGGTAATCTAAGCAATTACAAGTCTTTTGGCGATGAAAAGTTCATTCCACGTTTGTCACAGCAAGACTTTGAAAAGATTGTAAAGAACGCTGGATCAGCAAAAGCTTTACAGCTGTACGAAGAGTGTGCACAGGAGATCTATAGCGTAGACCCAGTTGCTTACAACTTGATTGGCTTCCCTGACGACGGCCACCAATCCGGTTATTATTCAAAGAACATCACAAAGGACGATATTAAGCTCGTTCAGCAGTTCCTTGAAAAGGAAAAGATCAGTCCCCTCAACACAAGACTCTTTAAAGATGAATCAGGTAATTTCAAACTTTTGGTTGCAGCTGCAGAAGAGAAAGTGGAAACCAAGACATATTCATTGGAAAACGGATCATCCATTGAGGTACGCTACAACGACTTTGCACCCTACATGAAAAAGGTTGCTGAAGCTATCCGTGCCGCAACTCCTTTTACCGCCAACCAAACACAAAAAGAGATGCTAGAAGCCTATTACTTGTCTTTTGAAAACGGATCAATTGAAGCACATATGGATTCTCAGAGATCATGGCTCAAGGATTTGAGCCCTCAGGTAGAAACAAATATTGGTTTTATTGAAACATACCGTGATCCCCAAGGTGTACGTGCAGAGTGGGAGGGCTTTGTATCCATGGTAAATAAGGAACAGACGCTCAAGTTTAACCGCTTGGTTGACAATGCCCCATTGTTTGTTTCGCGTTTGCCCTGGTCATCCGAATTCGAGCGCGAGACATTGAACAAGCCCGATTTTACGTCATTGGAGGTGCTTGCGTTTGCTACTGCAGGTGTACCTGCTGGTATCAACATTCCAAACTATAGCGATATTACTCAGATTTACGGCTCCAAAAACGTATCCCTTGGTAACGTGATTTCTGCTCAATCTCCTAACGAAAAGTACCCATTTGTTCGTGAGCAAGACCTCGATATCTACCGTAAGTACCGTAATCCTTCCTTTGAAGTGCAGGTAGGCACTCATGAATTGGGGCATGGCACTGGTAAGCTCTTTTCAGAAGATGAGGAAGGAAAGCTGAACTTTGATCAAAAGACCCTGATCAATCCACTCACCAACGAGCCCATCTCTACTTGGTATAAACCTGGCCAGAACTTCAACTCGGTATTTAAGAGCATTGCTTCCAGCTATGAAGAGTGCCGCGCTGAGTGCATTGCTCTTTCTTTGTCACCTCATACTGACATTTTGAAGATTTTTGAATATGAGGGTGAAGAGGCTGAAAACATTTTGTATGTTATGTATTTGAATATGGCAAGAGCCGGTCTCACTGCTCTTGAATTCTATAACCCTGATGCTAAAAAGGTAAACTTTGATGAAGAATGCAGAGAAAAACAGCGAAACGTTGATGACTAAACATGATGGTTTTGGGTATTTTTTCGGTATAGTGGGGTCAAGCTCACATGCAGGCCCGTTATGCCATCATGAAAACAATGTTGGAGGCAGGACAAGACTTTTTGCAATTTAAGCCTTGCGTCTCTGAGAATGGCCAAGAGACTTTAGAGATCCATTTGGATAAGTCCAAGATCCGTTCTGTAGGAGCACCTGCCGTATCAGAGTTTTTGACCAAGCTCCAAATTTACAAGGCAACAGGAGATGAAGTCAATGGCACCAAGCTGTATGCCGATACCACCTCCGTTCCAGATGACTGGACCTCTATACGCGATATAGTCATTCGCTCCAAACAGCCTCGTAAATCATTTGTCCAGGCAAATACATTTATTGAAAACGATACTGTTGTGCTGAAGGAATACGAGGCATCTGCTGCTGGTATGATTCAAAGCTATGTTGAACGCAGAGTGTAAAAAAAATTGGTATTATTATTTGGAGTTCTTGCTTTTTGTTTTCCCTTTCTCTTTTCTACGTTTAATAAAGAATTACAGCTTGTATTTGAAACTTGCTATATATCATAAGGTTAGCGAACCAAAACCAGATTCATAATCTGTGCGTAATGGGTACAAATTTTTGTTTTTTGATGTTGATAATGCATGAGACTCTGTTGACAAACTTCCCTTTATTATTATTATGAATGAAGAAGGGATATAATGGATCCTGGTCAATCCTATGCTTGGATTTTGTCATCAATGCAACCCATATTTACTAAATTAGTTCGCTCTCTTATGATGAGTTGAAATATGAAATATGTATGTTTTAGATATACTCTGCCATTGCCATCCATGTTGATAAAAGCGAGATGTCAATTCATTTAAATGTTACACATAATGGCTTGTGAGATATTTTAGTACCAAATATCATGGATCAGACCTATAACACCATTATTTAAAAGATAATACTCTTATCCAACATGAAAAAGAAATGTTCCTTTCAAACACCCTTTACTTTTCTTTTCGATGGTTCTTTGGCTTAACACCTCCGATAAGAATGCATACAAAACACCCCCACGTGATGTTGATATATTTGGTAAGAGCTAGTAAACAACCAACTCCTTTTATTTACAAAAAGTAAGGGTTTTCAAGCAGTTTTTTTTAGTTGGGAGGAGAAAGAGGAGTACAAACCACTAAAATCACAATTAAAACCAAGAAAAACGGATTACGTATTAATGAAGCTTGTTTAACATTATCATTCAGTCTACATTTAAACTGGGGCAATCTATTCTTCAACAAGGTGGAGATGGCACGAAAAAAATTCATCATTGACTGACTCATACACAAGTGATTTGATTGGCTATTAGCATTGCATTGATTCACCTTTTGGATATCGTATTTTTATAAGCTATTTAATAAGCATGCACGCACCCACAACACAATTATTATCGTATTTGAGATGCAAATGTGACAGCAGGCCTTGCATAAAATAAGTTTATATGAAAAAAATATACTAAACTTACTTTATTTTCAGAAACAAGAGCCTCCTTCGTACTCTTTCATTGATACTTCACAATAACAGCCATTACTATCCGTGACTGATAACATTAGCGAGACAATCCAATGCTGTATTCATTTATTTCATACTTGATAATAACAAAAAGTAATAAGCTCACTTTTTTTTAAAAAAAAAGAAAAAAAAACATCCGCTCCCTAAGTAAACCCGCTTTTGGAAATACCACTTTTATTTCAGTTTAGTTTTGTCTCTCTCTCTCTCTTTCTCTTTTTTTTTTCTCTTTTCTTGTTTTTTTATAATAATTATTTCTGCTTATTGTCTGCCCTTGTTGAATGTATTCTTGCTTTTGTTGCTGGTAAAAATAATAATAAAAAGCCAAATAAATAAATAAATAAAATAATAAAAAGAGACAGTTGTACAAATGGAGGTAAGAGTGAACCACTTTAAAGCCAATTACGCGAAAGATTAAAACGAATTGCTCTTTTTTAAAAGGAAATCGAGTCTCGAATCAAAGAAGTTCAATCCAAAATAGATCAGAACACCCATTTGAAAAAGAAGGCCATTGAGCTTCGACAGATATTAAAGGATCGGAATGCCCAGCTTCAGTGCGATACACAAATAAGAGAATCGCAACGCTATATCGACTATTTCACAGAAGAGCTAAAGAGACTTCAAACCAAAGGAAGCAGAGCTTCGTTCATATTAAACAACAGCAACAGCAGTATTGCGGAACCCGACAATAATGAAGCACTTGTACAACAGCAGTTATTTGCTGACTCACCAAGAAGTTCCTTCCACTTTACCGCTGTGGAGGATCCAGAGGAAGAAGATTTGAGAAGAAAATATACCAATTTGGGTAAGCAACATATTTAGTATTCTGATATTGTCCACAATTACTAAAACAAGCATAAATGATAGACCTTTTGGAGGCGGATACACCTATTAATAGAGCCAAGGTATCCTTGAAGCTTCATGAGCTGGAGTACAAGGTTGACGTCGAGAAAAAGGTACAGGAAGGGATTAGAAATTTACAGCTCATCTTGGAGAACTCGTCAACCACTTCCGATCGCCGAAGAAAGCTGGAGCTTCACGAGAAACAACTGGAATCGAAAGAGAAAATGTCACTTTTAAACTCGGCTGTTCGAAAATATAAAAACTTGTATTTGGGTGAAGAAGAGGACGAAACGGACCAAGAAATAGCCGCGATCGAAAAGCCCATTCTTCTTACGCAAGAGCATGAAGTGACACGGCCTGTTGGCGCACGTCGACCCGTGACAGGTAAATTACAGCTCAAAATCGTAGAGGCGCACGAGCTTGCTCATGCACCGACTCGTATGTTTCGCGACCCGCACACGGCTGTGATGGTCAAGATTGATGGCAATATCCAATGCCGCACTCGTCTGTCCAAGAACGACAAGTGGACGGATGGCTTTGAGATGCATGTTGACAAGGCTACCGAGGTCGAGTTGCTGATTTACGACCAATCAGGCGACAAGACACTTCCCATCGGCTTGCTTTGGTTAAAAATCTCAGATATTACCGAGAATCAGCGTAAGCAAAAGCTCGAACTTTCCGACTGGGTTCCTGCTGAGGTGGCTCAGCAGGATCATGGAAAAGATGTCTTGGAGAAAATAAATACCATAACCGCGCAGAAGAAAAATGGTCAGTCGGAAAGTGTGGCTGCTTGGTTTGATGTCGAACCACTGGGTAGAGTCTATCTTGATATTAATTTTGGTAAGCTTGTACTATCATTCTATTTTATTATTATTCATCACTCATTTGCTGTAAAGTGCGTGAAAATGTTAAGAGACGGCCTATGGATAAATTGGGAAGAGCCGGTGCTGTGCGTGAAAGAAAAGGTGAAGTACACGAAATGAATGGTCATCAGTTTGTTGCAAAGCGATTCTACAATATTATGAAATGTGCACTGTGTGGCGATTTTATGGCAAAATTAACTTATCAATGTGAAGGTAAACACCAGATATTTATTAATTTAAAAAAAAAACAGGCATTCAAATACAGCTTGTGTAGACTGCGGCTTGGCATGCCATAAAAAGTGTTATACCCGTGTAGTGACTCGCTGTATTTCAAGAGGAACGCAAGTAAGTCTCGTTTGACAATGTGGAAATCACTTTTTATTGATGTATAATGGTGATAGGACCATGATGAGGATGAACTTAAGCACCATATTCCTCATCGTTTCGAGCCACTTACCATCATTGGTGCAAATTGGTGTTGTCATTGTGGTTTCATGTTGCCTCTTGGCTTCAGAGGAGCCCAGAAATGTGCTGGTAAGTTTTATTGGCATAGGTACGTATTTGATGGTTTAACCTTTTTCGTGTGTATAAAAAGAATGTGCTGTTGTATGTCATACAAAGTGTGCCAACCTCGTTCCCGATTTCTGTGGCATGACAATGGAAAAAGCAAATCTAATGCTAAGTGAAATGAAAGCAGCCAATAACAGACGCCGCACATTTCATTCCGATTCATTACTTCAGCATTCTGCTGACAATAATCAAAAACCATTCTCTTCTAGTACTTTCCTATCATCTTCACAGATATCTTCGACAATTGTTTCGCCTCAGGCTTCGATATCAACTCCTGTCTCGCCTAAATTGGGCCCCACCCAATCTAATAACTCACTGTCCTTTTCACATGACACATCTTCTTTCCATACCTTGGCTAATCTCTTTAATCAGACCGGTAGTGCCATACCTGAGCCAGCCACTAAGATAGGATCGCAATTGGTATAGTTATTTGATACAGTTGTTTGTTTATTATTATTTATAATTCTTATGCCTTTTTTTAGAGAACACCCGTTCAAGTTAATAGAAAGGTGGGCCTTGATGACTTTAATTTATTGGCCGTCTTGGGCAAAGGCAATTTTGGAAAGGTGATGTTGGCCGAAGAAAAATATACAAACGAGCTTTACGCAATTAAAATTCTCAAAAAAAGATTTGTGCTTGATAATGACGAGGTTGAAAGGTAAGTATCTTCAAGTTGTTATATCTGCTTTTACTTATTCTCTTCTTATCTTATAGTACACAATCTGAAAAACGAGTCTTTTTGGCAGCAAACGAGGAGCGCCATCCGTTCCTTGTCAACCTTCATTCGACATTCCAAACCGAGACACGTATATATTTTGTGATGGAGTATGTGAGTGGCGGTGATCTGATGCTTCAAATCCAACGTGAACAGTTCTCGGAAGCTAGAGCCAAGTTTTATGCTTGTGAAGTGTTACTTGCACTAGAATACTTTCACAAGCGTGGTATCATTTATAGAGATCTTAAGCTGGATAATATTATGCTGTGCTTAGATGGTCATATCAAACTTGCTGATTATGGTTTGTGTAAAGAAAGTATGTATGGTAATAACACGACAAATACATTTTGTGGAACACCCGAGTTTATGGCACCAGAAATTTTACTGGAACAGAGATATGGTCGTGCGGTTGATTGGTGGGCTTTTGGTGTATTGTTATATGAAATGCTCCTCGGTCAGGTAAAAACAAGATTGAGGGTCAAGACTTGAGCAAAGTCGATATTTATGGCCTCATTTTACATAGTCACCTTTCAAAGGAGAAGATGAAGACGAAATTTTCGATGCGGTACTTGACGATAACATATTATATCCAATCAACATGTCAAAGAATTCTGTTTCTATTTGTGAAGCTGTAAGTTAAGCGTTATAATACAAACTAGCATTAACTCAATGGCTGATTGTCATTATCTAGCTTCTCGAACGTAATCCTGATAGACGTCTTGGTGGAGGTAAAGGGGATGCATTAGATGTTAAAAACCACCCATTCTTTTCAGGTATCAACTGGGAAGACATGTTGGCCAAGAAAATCCAGCCACCATTCTTACCTACCATTAACGGAAGAGCAGATACTTCTAATTTTGATGAGGAATTCACGAGGGAAATCCCAATTTTAACTCCTGTCAATGCCATGTTAACGGGTGATGAACAACGTGAATTCTCAAACTTTTCTTATGTAGCTAATTGGGCGATTAATGGATAAAATAAATAAATTTAATAAATATTTTATTAATGAAAACATAGCACAGAGTCTATATTCTCTTTTGAAATATGTTTGTGTTGAACATGAAAGGTACACAAACTAAAATAGATAATGAGAAAATAATCATTAGTGTTTGAAAGTGTTCGGTGCCTATGGACATGAGAGAGCCTGCAATGATGGGACCCACGAGTATGCCTATTGAGTATGCCATGTTATATAAAGCATAGACTTTATAAAAGATGGTGTCAATCCAATGTTTTATAGCTATTGTCTTATACAATTTTGCAAATATACATACCTTGCGCAAACGCTTCATTTCCCTATATTGTTTTGCATTTTATTCCATATTAATAAATATATACATATGACTATATATAAATATATCATATATGGCTTTTACTTACAATATCATCAACTATACTAGCCATTTCAGGCATAAGAGGAGTGTGGATTAATGGATTTGAAAAACCAAATAGCAAAAGACTTGGAATCATATAGTACATTGAAGAAACTTGTATGCTTATTAAAATCGATGCAATCGACATCACAATCATACCAACACCAATGAATAACGGACGACTAAACTATATATATGCTTAATAAAAAAAAATAATGAACAAAGGACTATAAAGCAACCTACTCGGTCTGATAAATGACCCGTGACAGGTCCCAGGAAGGATGGCACAACCATTGCAATAAAAATCACTATACAAAAATGACATTGTTTTTTAATTAAACCATTTAAATGTTTGCGTTCTATACTTTACTTCCGACAGCTGCAGTAGAAACGTGATACTTTTCCTGGAGATAAAGGGGCAGAGCAGGCTCCATACCAGCTAAAGAGCCTGATGTAACAAAACAACATAAAACACAGACCAAAATGCGCTTGTCTTTTAATAGGTCTAAAAAATCTTGATAGTAATGCTTCTTTATATTTTGCTGCTGGTGCAATAATGGCTCTGACTCGTTACTCGGTTTATTTTTTCTATTTCTGTTTTCATAATCTGATTCTCTGACCGTTGTTTGACTATCCCTTCTTACTTCATCCTCTGGATTTTTGGGCTCAGCTATCCAACATGTACCTACCAGTGCAAGCATGCCAAATAAAGTACACAAATAAAATGGCATATGTACCCCACCGTAATCGTATAGCACTCCACCGAGAACTGGGCCAATCACAAACCCAATAGTATGAGACAGAATCACAGTTCCCATAACTGCACCCAATCTATTTACGGGGAAAACATCAGCCAACATACCCAATCCTATTGTCCTTTGTAATCAGGTGTTAGATCCAGCCGAAGTATTATATATATTATTTTTGTACCATGACGCACCAGCTGATGCTCCCTGGAATAACCGGGCTACCGCAAGCACAATGTAGGTATTTGCCCATGAAAAACACAATGTCGACAGCACAATACATCCACTTCCTATAATCAGAGGATATCTTCTGTTTTTATGGCTGTCGGAAAGAATTGCAAATATAGGTGTTGCTAATAAATAACCGAAGGCTATTATAGTAATAATAATAAGATGGTAAATATACAAGGAGAAATAGTATACACATGCTACTTACCAAAACAACCAAATAATATACCAATATCTTTTGCTGTACCATGCATTTTATGAATAACAATAGCCGGTAAACAAGGGATGACTGAGCCGTACACCAACATGTCACTAAACAGGTTAAATTTTAGTTTTCTTGATATTGATCTCAAGATGTTGATTTATTACGTAAATAATATAAGTCCCACTAGGACGGCAACGCTAATAGGTGATTTCCTTGCCCTTGTCCACCTAGACTGCGTCACCTGTATACTTTCTGATGAATGAGTAGATAAAGAAGAGCTTGAAGAAGTATAATACATCCCTCTCTGTTTGGAGAAAAAGGAGAATAAGAATAGAATGTTATTAAGAAACAACTAAGGTACGGGCGCTTTATATTTTCTGACTATTTGTGTGTTTGTTTTTAATAATATTTAGTGAAATTAAATATACAAGATGAAACAGACATTTAGGTTTAACATACAAGGAAAGGCTTTTATCAGCATATTCCAAATAGGATTTTAAGTTTCGAAACGTCACACACACACACACTCTCTCTCTCTCTCTCTCTCTCTTCAATTGTATTATAGAGAATGACCTGTATTCACCTCACTGCTATGAAGCAACTATGATATCAAACTGATGATATATTTAGAAAATGATAAAGAAATACGTGTATGATAGATTCTAACAGCCAGTGTCCTTTTGAAACAACCCTTTATCATTCTACCTTTGTTTCTTTATGTGAGTATAAAATTATTTAAACTGAAATGGGTGAGCGCTGAACTGACCTTATTATACACCAATTCAATAGTCCATCCATCACAAATATTGTTGCACCAAATTGACCAATATCCTTTCCGGCCTGAACCAATTATGTTGAAAAACCAGTAGAATATTTTATTTTCGATGCCAGTCTTTTTATTTGCTAAATTGTTGTGTTTTTCTTGTTATTTCTCTTTCGTTTGTGTAAATATATAAATGACAGAATCAAAACCACCAACCCGCGAAGAACGTAAACGTTGCTGGTTCCTACGCGACGAGTATTTTAAGTGTCTTGACAATTGCAACATTACAGATCCGACTATTGTTGAAAAGGATCCAAAGAAGGCAGAGAACTGTTTGACCTTAAAGAAGAACTATGAAGAAGGCTGTATGGCAAGCTGGGTAAGTAGCGAGTCCACAAACATGCGCACGTTTAATCTAACATGTTCCCTTTTTAGGTCGAGTATTTTAACAAACGTCGAGTGCTTGACTTGAGACAAAAGCAGTATCTGGAGTTCTCGCAGCAACAGTCTGGAAAGTGAGAGAGGGCATGTGTGACTGCTAAAATCATTATTTTAAATACACCTTTTTAATAAACAAGTTAGTAATCAAAGCCATTACATTTTACTTTCTTAAACTCACCCGGCTGAACACTTCCGATAACAAATACTCCCGGGAAATAATTGTTGTCTTCATGTGTTCGGCGCCCCCTGAAGGAAAGGTGTAGTTTGGGTAAGAATGTTTTATCGATCTGGAGTATGATATGACAAAAGAGATATAAGAATCATAGGCTGAGAGTATTTAAGTCCGTGCGTAGTTGTTGAGATGGTGTCACTTCATAACATCAGGAGACATAAGGTTGTCAGTGATACTTTCATCAATACGATTAAGTTGTGCTTGCACCTGACGATCCAAGACATTCATTACATCGTCTGTTCTATGACCCTCTGTTCTACGCGTAAATATTTCTGGTCTATTGCCGCCATCGTACTCATTAAGCCCAAGATATCTAATATTGTTGGCAGTATTGACATCTCTGTCCCAGCTGTGACCGCAAATGATACATTCCAGCACCCCCCCCCCACACAGAGACATCGCACCACCACCAAAGACGTCTTCAACTTGTTTCAACCTGTTACTTCGCTCTCTGCAAAGCCAGCACACCTTTTAAAAATAAATGTGAATAAAAGATAATTGTAACGAGTGAAAGTATGTCTTGATTACCTTCGAGGTGAAGCTCTCATCCACCCAACACAGAAGCAACCTTCCTTCCTTTTCTGCCCTTTTCAAAACCTTGAGAGCTTTAGTCGTCATAGACTGTTTTTTTCCTCGTATTGAATCGACACCGCCCGTACCAATAAGGAGCAAGGGAGTTTTCCCATTTGAATAACTAAAAAAGACAAAAAAGTAAACGATCAAGTCATCAGCGAAATCAACACACAGGTTGTATACTTACGGCAAGCTACCATGCAAACAAACAAAAATAGTTGGTATATTTTATTTATTTTATTGTATTGAACTTACCATTATTGGGACAGCTCTAATATCTACCACTCGCGTGGCCTATTATTAAACCAGGTAATAATGCAAAATATCTGTCCACATGTATACCTTTCATGAAAGAAAATATCTACTTACGCTCTGCTAGCTCTTTCTTCCTTCTTTTTAACTCCCTTATGTACCGCCTTTGTTGTATCAACCTCTCAAGCATGCTTTTAGGACAACAAAACGATAAAGAATCAATCAGAAGAAATAAAAAAGAGAAAGAGAGAGAAGGTAATGAAAATCTCTTTTACAAAAAAAGGAAATCAGTTGACCACATTCATACAAAATAGGATCTGGCATTGAAAATGGTATCACAATCAATGTGGAGACAGGTTTATCTTGAAGAAAAAAAGGGCGTACCAAAGATCAGAAGAATAAGTTGCTGATAGCACAGTAATAATAAAGCATACATTTTTTGTTTTTAGTTATAGATACATCGTTATCGCAGAACAGAAACCAGCATCAAATCTGTCCTGGTGGTAGATGGATAGAACTCCATTTTTATTTCCTGGTGGTCGTATAAATAAACATAAAGCGCAAATAGATGTCGTATGTTGTTACAATGAAATAAAGTTTGAGATGACAGGCTGCTTTTTGATTTTTGATTGCTTGGTGGCTTTATCCCCATACTTTTAAGTGATCGACAATTCCACGGCACTCTTTTGATGCGTATGAACGAGAAAATAAGTCGGTGACTCTTAGATGTTTCGAAATATTACCCCAAATCTCTGGGGGGAGTCTCTAAGTAAGAAAAGAAGAAAAAAAGAGAAAACAATGACTTTTAAATTTTTTATTAAAAAAAAAGGGAGAGAAAATAAACACATGTACTTCATTTTCTTCTTTTGTTTATTTTACTTGTTGAAATGGAGGCTCTTTTGGAAAGACACGCTCAGGAGCAGAAGAACCTGACTAGCAAAATAATAGGCTTGCGTAAATCCGTCCCTAAAAGCGATAAAAGAAAGAAGAGACAGGTCAACTCTGACATTGCTGATTTGGAATACGAATTGAAAACAAGACATGAGCGCGAAATAAAGGAAGTGAAAGCAAAAGAGCAAGGTGTTGACTTTGAGGACGAGCAAAACGAGGTGATTTAGACTACAGGAATATATAAGGATTCGAGCCTGGCTAATCAAATCCTGTTGTAGCTGGACGATGGTATTTCACTCGATCGCTTAAACGAACTTTCCGTCAAAGACGAACAAGAAGAGAATACCAAACAAGCCGAGCAGCCAAAGTCTAAAAAGGTAAACAAGGCCAAGTTAAGGTTAGAGAAACGCAATGCCGAAATGGAAAGAATTCGCCAGGAGGCCATGGAAGAAGCAGAGAATCAGGTTGATCAGGCTGCTGTGGAGACTGCTGAACTGACAAAGCTTTTGGCACCAATGAAGCTGAGAATTAAGGATATTACTGCTGATGGTCATTGGTAAGGATTTGCATGCTTAATAGGAACTAGAGTCGACGCTAATTTACGGATACAGTTTATACAATGCTTTTGCTGATCAATTAAGAATAAGACATGAACAGGCAACTTCCTATCGTGATTTACGTAAAGCAGCAGCAGCTCATATGCGTGAAAATCCCGATGATTTTGTTCCATTTCTATATTTAGAGGATGGTGACTTTAACAAGTATTGCAATGACATTGAAAGTACTGCTTGCTGGGGAGGACAGTTGGAGGTGAGTGTCTTTTGACATGGATTATGGATGATACAAATGTCATTTACGGCCATTTCAAACCGTAGATTCTGGCATTGGCAAGGGCAAAGAAGGTTCCAGTTGATATCATTCAACTTGGCGGTCCTGTGATACATATTTGCGACGACGAATATCCTGATAAAGCGGTTGTTAAGTTAGCGTAAGTAGTTGATCATCACATAGTTAATAATGTTCTAAGTTGCGTTGCTATAGTTACCATAAACACTTGTATTCCTTGGGAGCACATTATAACTCCTTGGTGGATCTTCCATAAACCTTATTATTACTATTATTATTCCTATTATATAAAAGAAATAAAGCCCATAACAACCTGTATTCTGTTTAGGAGAAGCCTCGCTCTGTTTTTTAAATTTTGCTGAATTTCATGTTTAAAGCTTGGTTTTTGACGCTGCTTAGTTTTACACGATTTAAATAGAAAGTTGGATATACACATGTCAAATCTTGCTGTTATTCACTTTATTGCTATTTTGATCAGAATGAACTGATTCAATGGACACTCTGCACAATCCCTGGCCATGTTTGACGAATCTATTGAGAAATTGATTTAGACTCCTTTATTTTTTTAGCAATAATGATAATAATTACTGCTTCATATAATTCACCATTTGATCTTTTTATTATTATTATTATTATTATTGTAAAGAAAGAGTTAAGGCAATGCATTGTGTTGTATTGAATTCATGTATTTACTTTCTTAATGCGTCTGGGTCTTCTGCTAAGCAAACAAAAGTAGTGGCTACTGCACTAGATATTACAGTGGCTACTGAAGAGAATATCGACATGCCCATGATAAAGCATATAAAAACAATCAGAGGTGTCTCATTATATGAAGGCTTTACAATCAAAAGGTAAACATATCCAAGCAAAGACGATAGCATTCCAACCAGCAAGGAGCCTAAAAATAAGTATAAGTAATATATCGTGAAATCATCGTTTCTCATTCATTGCTACCCATAAAGAGAACATTTCGTATCAGATTATCATTGATGAGTTCCTCCACTCCACGATCTTGGATCATTGACCAAGTACGCTTAGCAGAGAGGATAAATCCTTGTCCATAAATAGTCACACCACTAAATGCATAACAATTAAACCACTCCTAATAAAAGACATGAGTCACTCAAAAGTCATATTTGAATTTGCCTATAAGTGAAGCCGCTATAGTCTTACAAAAATCCCCTGGATACATGAAATGATACATAGAAAAAAGCTCAAGAGTCCATTATCAGACTGATATCTGGCAACCTGAATAAAGTAACGGATGGTGTTGACCAATGCCACCAACAAACTACCAAAGCAAATAGACCAGAAACTAGTGGTTAAAGTCCTACGAGCACTACCCCAAATGGGGTGAGCGACCTGACCATCCAAGAAATAAACAGTAGCAAAGACACCAGCAAGCGTAATATGCGTGACATACGATATGACTTGAGATGTCCAATAAAACGAGAATACAAGAAATACCATAATCACTTTCAGTTTTGAGTTGCTTGTGTTTGGCTTATAATAAGTCTCGTAAATGCCCACAACTGTCAGCATAAACCAAACTGAATAAGCTGCTTGAACAATCAAAGAAATAACACCAGTGATCAGAGTACTAAAATAACGGCGTGTAATAGAAGTAACGTATTTCAACATTAATTTTTTTTTTAAAAAAGTAAACCAGTTATTAATAATGAATCAAACCAAGCATTACTATTAATGTTATTATTCACCTGTAGCAAACGGTATCTTTGATCTCCAGAACCAAAAGCATATTAAATAAAGAATAGAGAAAATCAAAAACACAATTGCAGCGGAATAATAGTGTGCTGTGAAGTAGTAAATAGTAACACCAAAGTATACAATAATGCTTCCAATGAAGGCAATAAGAATCAATGGACCGGGGATTATATTTTACTTTTCATATTAAGGCGTATATCTCTCTATATATATGGATGTCAGTTTTTTTCTCTTTTAATGAAACTTACATATTGGCAATGACAAGATAAAGAAAACTAAGTCCAAATCCAATAATAACAGAGAAACCAAAAATCTTAATTGTATCCGTATCCAAGGTAAGGGAACCACTAGGGGAATCTCCAATTGAATCCTTGCGTTGGCTCAGGTTCTTAAGTCCCATAACACTTAGGCTAATAAAAGCTACAAAATTACAAAGAAAAATAATGGTGGCCCCATACATCTTTAAAGCCACTTGAAGGGCTGATTTTATCATTTGTTTGTGGCTCTCCTAGTTCCGTGTACCCAGCGCTATTGACATTTTGGTATGGCTGTTGATATTGTGGTGGGATGGGATATATTTGCTCTTCCGTTGGTGCACCATACGGCTGCGGAGGAGGTGGCGGGTAATAATAGTTGCTATCCGTGTTTTGGTTCATGGTGAAAATGGAACTGTAATAAAAATAAGAAAAGAAAAAAAGTACACATCAATGTCAAAAAGTTTATTTACTTATGTATAAGTTTATATATGAAACCACTTGTTTCTTCTATAATATGTTTAAAATAGAGATTACGTGTTTTAGCTCAATGATTGAAAAAATGATTGTTCAAACAATTCATCAAATTCCTGTAATGATATCGGAGGATCCTGATCCCAATACACCAAGGTGCCCCAATCATCCATCAAGATATCTACTGGAGGGTTTTCCGTGCGTCTATTGCCTGGCGTGGTTTTCAAATAATTCTTGAGTCTTTTCTGTATCACTTTTGCAGCTGTAAAATGTTGTTTCCATATATCATGTTTTGATAGAGCATAAACCGACTGGATCTGTTTTTGCATCACCTCTCTGTTTTCAGGTTCCAGCTGATATTTGAGAATAAATAAACGTGCTGCTGTCTCCAATATTGACGCCATCAGGCCCAAGGGTAATGTAGCTGTGTTTTCATGATAGTTTTTCGGCGATTGTAAAAATACCTGCATCTTTTCTATCAGCGTCAAAACTAAAGGAAAAGCGTTTGTAAGCTGTGCCACAACAGCTGGATCTGCCAAGTCCAATTCTGTAAGTATTGTATCTTCCGGCGTTGACTCTGCGTTATTTACATTAAAGGTTAACCAGATATTTTCTTGATCGAGATAACGTATTGGTGATTCAAATAATCGGGTGGAGAAGGTGAGCTTGGTTTTAATGAATTTTAGATGAATAGAATACAATTGATATACAGATTCGATGGTGTAAAGTTGAAGCGGTGACCAATTTGGTGACTGGTCTTGGATGAATTCATAAAAGTTGTTGAGTACCAATTGAATCTTGGAATGAACCTGATCTTTTACGGAATAAACCATGTTGGAAAATGTCTCAGCTTCATATATTTCGGTTTGTGTTGGATAGCCAAACATGTTGTATTGTGGTTTTGGAAGGCATGCAAAGATACGGGTGGTAAAATGAATAATGACGATTTCTGTGTGATAGGCTTCGAATAAATAAGATTGAGAGGGGTAGCTATGTATATTGTCATTCGCTAAATCGAACTGAAAAGATGCTGAGTTGAGGACACTGGCTGGTGGAAATGGTTGTTTATGGCAAGTTAGAGAATCTCTAACAAACAATCCCACTAAAAAGCAATAAAGAATAAATATATGATTGTTAAATACACTCTAAAGTAACCTACACTCAATGCAACCATAAGATGTCGCTCTGAAAGCCGCCCAGTAAGTCATTATTAGCTGCTCTTTGGAGATAACATCCATGTCTTCTAGTGAGTTATCAAATATTCCAAGGTCAGTTGCCATTTTGTACGACAAGGAAAGAATGGTCATTCCATGTTTAGGTAGACCAAACAGGACTTCAAAAACACCCAATATCACTGCGGCTTGATAGCTTGATAACTTTGCAGAAGTGATGCCTGCTTCACCATCCTTTAATTTCTTTTCAAGCAGAATATAGGCGTAGTTTAAGAACGGGTTTCTCTTTGAGTCTTCGGATGCTTCATATAAGATGAGAGGTTTGCCTTCTAATATTTGTGATGAGTACAGAGTCGTTCCATAGATGACTGACAACAAAAAAGGGTCGGCTGTATCATTCCAGTACTCTTGCAGCAGCCTAGTCTTGTTGACAAGTATACAATAAGGCTGGTACTGGAAGAAATAATCGATCAACTTGAGAGCATTGTCAGTTGGTAACGAATTCAGCGGATCTGAGGCTGACATTGTTTTTTGTGAAAAATAAAAGAATCTCGTTATCGCTTCAGGTCTAATAAAACATGACAAGGCGATTTCAGGGTCATGAAAGCTTTCCAATTGTATTTGTCCTATTCGCTTTATTGCAATATTTGCCATCGAAGATCCCAGCCAGGAGAATTGTTGGGCCAAGCCTGTCATTTTTATATGCCGTGGTTTTGAAATAAATTGATTGGTTCTCAGCATCTTTTCTCTCAGGGCGGAACCTCTCTGTAAATGAAGCGAAAAGATCTCTTCAATGTCCTTGTGTATCTTTAGATTAGGCTGCGGTATCAATTCTTTGTCATTATTGCTGCTTCCATTTTGATCGTATTCAAAAATAAACTCTCGGCAAACTAGGTTTTCATTTGCTCGACTTGACGTTCCCATAGTTACTGAAGTATGGAACACGGCGTTCTTCGGGGGTCGTCCAAATGTTCTCATTTTGGGATAAATGCACTGATTCTCTCTTGAATTTCGAACACAACGGCAACAGGGTGCTTGTCCGTCGCACTTTGCCTTCTTGGAACGGCAAGGGAGACAGCTGATCTTGCGAGTGCTCCCATTGGTACCCATTCGTGATTAAAGGTAGCTTTCAAGTAAAATAAATAACAACAATAAGAATACAAAAAAAGAAAAAACTGGGAAAAAGAAAAAAGCAAAAAGCAAAAAGCAAACTTATCAGAATCCTCTTGTATCACAAACTTTTCTCGTTCACACACACACAAATACATACACCTTTAGAGTGTGTTAAAAAAAGGAATCATTCACATGATTACTTTATTTTATCAAGGCATGTTTTTTCTTGAAAGATGGAAACTCATTTTATGTATGAAAAGGGTGTGTTAAAGATATAAAGGTCATGATATGAAGTTGTCTGCTTCAAAATTTCTGTGCTGAGAATGATCGTTTTTTTCACACCCGCAACCTCGGCTTCTAAGCCATTTCATTGGCTTAACATTTTTGACATTGTCAAAATGAACAGACACAATACGATCACTCTTTCTCCTCCATCTTGCTCTTATATCTGTATGATTAATGCTTGATAGCTACTCTTGAAATATGAATTGAAGCAAATAAAAACTAATTTATAGCTAATCAGATAGCATCCTTTTCAACTTGCCAGATACTAAAAAGGGTCATCGTTTAGGACTAAATACCCTATTTGGGTCAGATAAAATGTCTGACATTATAAAATTTTATGAAAAGATTTGCTGGTCCAAAAGACCTGGTCGGGTTTAATAAGTGTAGCTTGTAATTAAGTAGCGAATAGATAGCTATGGAATATGAAAGGTAATGTGTATGTTTTGTTGCTCAAAAAGTTTAACTAAATAAAAATAAAATAAAAAAATGGGTCAAAATGAAATATTAAAAAGAGATGGGTATAAATACCACATTCATTTAATAAACTGTTTTTTATTTTTATTTTTCGCTTCTCCTTACATGAAATTCAAATCTCTTTCATTGATACTTTATTATTTATGTGTATACTCGCTCATTTTAAGAAAAGCCGATGCATTTAAATATGTAGAAGACGAAGATACACAACCTAACTTTCGAGACTGGGATACAGCTTATGAATTAGCACAGTTGCTTGTTGATAAAATGTCATTAGAACAAAAAGTGAACATTACTACTGGAATAGGTTGGGGTAATGGACCCTGTGTAGGAAATACTGGCAGAACTGAAAACCCAGATTTTCCAGAGCTATGCCTTCAGGACTCTCCTTTGGGTATTCGAATGGCAGAAAACATTTCCTCTGGTGTGGCTGGTATCAATGCCGCTGCCTCTTTTGATAAGTTAGCAATTTATAACCGTGGTAAATACTTGGCTAATGAGTTTCGACATAAGGGTATCAATGCTTTATTGGGTCCAACCATGAACATAATGAGAGCACCTCAAGGTGGTCGTAACTGGGAAGGCTTCGGTGAAGATCCTTATTTGGCAGGCGTAGCTTCAGTAGAGACGATCAACGGAATTCAAAGTCAGGGTGTGGTATGTATATTATTTTGAATACATTGATCAAATACCTTTCTAAAAATAGATGTAGATGGCAGTAGCAAAACACTTGATTGGAAACGAACAAGAGACAAATCGTCAGATTGTAGATATAAACTTTTTTTTTAATAATTAAGAAAAAAACCAACTAAAACAATGTTATTAGTCTTCTTCAAACATAGATGATCGAACAACACATGAGCTGTATCTTTGGCCATTTAGTCGCTCAGTTGAAGCTGGTGTTGCGTCTGTGATGTGCTCTTACAACAAAATAAACGGAACATATGCTTGTGAAAATGACCATGTCATTAATGGATTATTAAAGGGCGAACTAAATTTCAAAGGCTTTATTCAAAGCGACTGGAGTGCTACACATTCCACAGCTAAAAGTGTCATTAGTGGTCTAGACATGACGATGCCTGGTATTTATTTATTTGCTTCATCTTTAATACTATGACTTACGGTAAATTTTAGGTGATATTGATATGGACAATGGGGTGAATGGCTCTTATTTTGGTTTAAACTTAACTCTAGCAGTAAAAAATGGTCAAGTTCCCGAAGAAAGAATAACTAATATGGTAACACGGATTATCGCTTCCTGGTATAAGGTAATCTCACACTTTCTTTTTTTTTTACATTCGCCTATATTCAATTATTTCTACTAAACCTCTATCTTTAGCTGGGTCAAGACAAAGGATATCCTTCTACAAATATTGATTCATTCAGACCTGAATTAGACGAGTATGTTGATGTTCAGGACAATCATAAAACATTAATACGGGAAATGGGTGCAGCATCGACCGTTATTTTACGTAATATAAATAATACATTGCCACTAAAACCAAGTACAACAAAATTAGCCATTATTGGAGAAGACGCCGGCCCTAATACAGAGTAACGTAAAAAAAAACGGTTTAAGACTTGCATAAATTAATTATAAATACATACATTCCCAAAGGGGGCTCAACCCCTGTCCCAACCATGGATGTGATCGTGGTACTTTATCGCAAGGTTGGGGATCCGGTACAGCTAATTTTCCTTATTTAATAACGTAATAGAGCAATCCACAGTTACTACAATAACAATGAATACTAAAGTTCATGTTTATCTAGCCCCCTCGATGGCATAAGAAATAGGGTAGATGAATCAGTACAAATTGATACTCTTCTCGATAATTATGATTTGGATTCAGCTCAATCAAAGGCTAAGAATGCGGACATAGCAATTGTATTTGCTAACTCTGATTCGGGTGAGGCTTTCATAACTGTAGATGGTAACAAAGGAGACCGAAACAATATTAGCCTATGGAATAACGGGGACAACCTCATTAGTGCAGTAGCCGACTCTAATAAAAATACCATTGTGGTTATACACTCCGTGGGTCCAGTATTGATGCCTTGGATTAATCATCCCAATATTACAGCTATCGTCTGGCCCGGTCTTCCTGGGCAGGAAAGTGGTAACAGCTTGGCGGATGTTTTATTTGGAGATGTTAACCCTTCTGGAAGGTTGCCATACACAATTGCAAAAGACATTAAAGATTACCCTGCAACTATAAGCAAAAACTTGGAGGTAATAAAACCATCAAACTCTAAATCATTTTAAGATCTGACATGAACGTGATTTTACACTTTAGATCGACTATGAAGAAGGACTTAATATAGGATATAGATGGTTTGACTTGCACAACATTACACCTTTATTCGAATTCGGCTTTGGGCTTTCGTTCACAAATTTTGTCTATTCAAAACCCATGATTTCGTCATCCCACTTCACCACTGATAGCTTAAATATAACGGTGTCTATTGAGGTTGAAAATACTGGTGACTATGATGGTGCCGAGGTCACACAAGCATATATTTCGTTTCCACCAGTTGCTGAAGAGCCTCCAAAGATATTAAGAGGGTTCGAAAAGACTTTTATAGAAAAAGGAAAACATAAAACCGTCACATTTTCATTTGGAGAAACGGAATTGAGCTATTGGAACACGACAAGCTCCAAATGGATTGTTCCTCAGGGTAAATTTGAAGTACTGATCGGCTCTAGCAATCGAAATATACATGCTACTTTACCTTTTTATGTTGATTAGAAAGTGTTGATCAACAAATTTATAATAAAACATTTTATATGTGTACTCTAATACTTGAAGACTCTATTACTTGATCTCACGTTCCTATCAAATTTTAGATATAAACAAATGAATTTACTCTCAATGCTCAAGAAAGTTAATTACATAATCAATACATACAGTTAGTAATAAAATTCTGTTATGTAATAATGAAGTAAATATTTATAAAATGGTAGTGAATTCTACAGTTTATTTAACAGAAATGTCCAAGAAGTGCGCTTCTTGAGAAAGGCTGTTATTTTACTACGAGTGTGTAATTGGTAAAAGCGGTTGCCTCGTGCACCTTTTATTTTTCATTCTGAGCACGTGCTTGTGATCATGTTTGCAACTGCTATTGTATTTCGATTTCTTTACCTCTCTTTTTTTTTCTGTTCTTCAATCGTAAATAAGAACATGATGCAAAGTAATCAAATATACATAATGGCGGAAACTAGATTTCAAAGGAGCTAATCGAGCATTATTCATTACTACAGATTTTCGTTTCGCTTCAGAATCCGAAAAAGAAGCTTATGAAGAGCTATTCAAGTCAGCAACAAAGGGCGAAAAAACGTTTTTAGACAAACAAGAAGCTGTCGCTTTCTTCGAAAAGTCTGGATTGCCTGTCGCTATTTTAAATCAAGTAAGATTAAAAAAGGGGCATGTTTTTGGTTTTCATTAAATAATCATAAAATCAACTAGATATTGGGTGCAGTGGGTACAGATCATATCTCTCAAATAGAATTCTTTACAGCTTTAAAGCTCATTGCATGCTATCAAAATGAAACTCCAGTAACGAGCCCTATTGACATGATTCAAGGTAGCCTTACAATGACTTTATCATAGCAACAAGATTTAACATTTAGTTGTCAGCACCCTTGCCTCAGTTTCGAGATGTATCAATCAACACTTTTAATGATATCAATCCAATGACTGAAGCAGAGAGAGAGAAATATATTCATGTTTTTGAAGCATGCAATCCAATGGATGGTGTAGTTGATAATGAACTTGCTATGGCTGTATTTATCCGCTCTAATCTACCAAATGACAAGCTAAATTTAATATGGAGCTTGGCAGCCACTAGAAAATCAAGCACACTCAACAAGACCGAGTTCATTATTGCAATGCACTACATTTCCCGATCAATGTCAAACCCAAACATTATTTTGCCAACGTCTTTACCGTCGCAAACTTATATGGAAGCAACTGGTAGATTTGGATCAAGCTTTCATAGGCATAACCCAATGGCATCACCAATGATGAGAAATAGAGCTGCTTCAAACTCCTCTTTAATCAGCTCCCCACTCTCTTCGCCTAGAACGGCGATTCCGGTCACAATCCCCTTGGATGAATCTGAAAGATTTAAGGTTTATTTTGAACGATTGGATACGGATAAACAAGGATGCCTTTCAGGTGAAGTTGCAGCATACTTCTTTAGTCACTCTAAATTGCCTGAAGTAGACTTGGGTCAAATATGGAATTTAGCGGACACGAAAAGACTGGGAAAATTAGATTTACATGGCTTTTCTGTAGCAATGCACTTGATTACTAGACGCCAAAGTGGTGATAGTATGCAGGAAGGTAAGGTTCAAAATGTAAGACAGAATATATTTCTTTGAGTTCTCACTGTGCAAGAACATCACTAGTGGCTTACAGAGCAAGTGAGTTGAATCAAATACATAATCGACCAGTTCATGATGTACAAATGGATCATAAAAGGAAAGCTGAACTAGAGAAGCAGTTGGATGATATTAAAATAGAAGTACAGGCGCAATGGCAATTGGCCGAAGAGTACCGTGCCAAAAAGAAAGAAATAGCAGTAATTAATGCACAGCTTGAAAAAGATGTCTTTCTAGCCAAGGACAAGTTGGAGCTGGCAAAACAATTATCGGGAGAGGCTGAAAAATCATTGAAGACGGAACAAGAAAGACGATACTCGTTACTCCATGACCGCAGTTTGACATCTTCATTCAATGGCAATCTTAAGCTGAATACAAAAGAGCCTGCTATTCCTGATTTGATTAGAACACCATCTGATTTCTCAAATAGTACAGGATTAATGTCACCGCCAACACCTGCGACAAACCTAAATCCTGGTAAGTTTTATCTCAGCTCAAACGAGAGTAAAACACCATCCCAAGCACCCTTATCACCTGTTCAATCAAAGGCTATTTCAAAGTATGGATTTGACATAACTGCTTTCGAAACATCTTCAAAGCCAATCGACGATGGAATGTCTGATAAAGATGAACTTGCTTCACTCTTTGGAGCACCTGTATTACCGCAGAAAAAGACCGCTACATTCGATGATATATTTATGTAATAATTAATTCATACACAATTTATTTAATCTAAAAAATAATAAAATAAGGTGTAACCCACAATGAAATTGCATTATTAAAAAATTCCCAGCAAAAAAAAACTATTGTCAGAAATAACTTAATATATGCGATTTCTATTATTAAAAAAAAAATACAATAAAATACAGTTTTAACTTTGCATTTTTTAACGATTACATTTTCTATTATAATAAGTAAATTAATGGGCTTTATTTATTAAGTAGTTTAGATATTAGAAAATAGGATTAGAGCTTAAATTATTTAAGATGAAGCATTGGGGTCGTTAAGATCGCAGACACCAGTGTGCATGGTACAGAACTTGGGCTGAGGAGGTTCAGCTTGGAAACCACGACCAATCATTCTCCAGGTCCAGTCACCGAAACGAGGTTGAACTTCCTTAAGGCTACGGCGTTCACCCTTCTTGTCGTAGCTACCAGACCAGTAGACTTCGGCAGCGGCACCAGCACGAGGCCAGAGACGACCATCAACAACGGTAGGACCACTCTGTTCGGCCCAAAGAGCAACCTCACCACCCAAAACCTTACCCTTGTCATTCTTTCCAATACCGTAGGTCATGTCCCAGCTGTAGATACGCTGCCATGTCTTGAAAGGAGCGCACCAAGAACCACCACCACCATTGTAGTTGAAGGTGTCATCAGCAGTTTCGGTTTGAGTGGGAGAAACGTAACGATCATCATTACCAACCCAACCTATAAAAAATAAAAAGTTAGATATCATATTTCAATGAATTTCATAATATACACAAAATACATACCACCGTGACCACAGTCAAGATAGAAATAGTCAAAGTTAGTGACAACAACATCATAACCCTTAGAGGTGTAGTTTCCAGGAGGGTTGAGCCAGGTTTGAACAGTAGCATCAGTGGAGATCTTTCCGCCATCCTTGATAGAGTCTTCCCAGATAATAGACTTCTTCTTACCCTTCTTAACATGTGCAATCATGTTATTAGTGAAGTCATACCAGAGTTGATCAAGTCCAACATTATGCTTTTTGGCGTATTTGGTCATCTCATCATTGGTCTCCCAACACTTCAAGTTAATTTCATCACCACCAGCGTGGAAATAGGTATCAGGGAAGGTGTCCATAGCTTCGCTAACGAGCTCATTCATGAGCTTGACGGTGCCCTTGTGGATGACGTTCAACTGACCAGCAGGAGGTTCGGCAGCCAAGGGACCCCACCAGAGACCGTGACAAGCCATCAAATCAGGGTGAGACAAGGAAATGGTATCGGTGTGAGCAGGCATATCAAGTTCAAGAATAACACGGATACCGCGAGACTCAGCGTATTTAATGATCTTCTTGACATCGCTAGGGTTATAAACCTCATCTTGAGAGTAAGCACCGTGCTTTGAAATCTCAGGGTGAGACTTGTAGTACAAAGGCCAGGACTGAGAGTCAGTGGCATGCCAGTGGAAAACGTTCATCTTGTTCATAGCCATACCATCGAGTGTACGGAGAATGTCCTTGACAGGATAGAAGTTACGGGCAGTATCTAAAATGATTGGTTAGTCAATATCCTTCCAAAAAAAATGAGCTTTTGGTTAAAACCTTACCGAGCATAATTCCTCTGTGACCGTAGCTAGGGGCATCGGTGATCTTAGCAGTATGAGCAACGTTCTTGCCCTTTTTACCATCCTTGGACTTAACAAGCTGGGAGAAAGTTTCGAGACCACGGAGAGCACCAACCCAAGTCTTAGCATTCAAGGTAGCCTTACCACCATGAGCAGGAACATCAAGAGTATAGGACTCATCAACACCTGTATCAAGCTTAACGTAGTTGTCCTTAACGTTAATGTTAAGAGAGTTGAGGGTGGAACCAGTCTTCAAATTCTCCTTTTCAAGAGGGGCAACATTAACCCAGCTCTCTTTATGAACTAATTGGGTATATCGCTTTGCAGCGTCCTGAACATAGTGATTCTTAGCACCAGTAATTTTGAAATCATGAGCGATAGCGGCCTCGGAACCAGTCCAGGAGACCTCTTGAGGGATTGGGAAGAGATGTGTTTTGGCATCAACAACAGCAAGGAGAAGTGCGGCTGTGGCGGCGAGAGAGAATTTCATCTTTTTTTTAGAGAGTGAAAGAAAAAGAGAGAGAAAGTGTTAATAAGGAAAGTATTGATGAAAGAGAATACTAGGAG
>VCJC01000171.1:1295-19070 GCA_024140195.1 Backusella luteola | reverse complement strand
TTTTTTTTTTTTACCAATATTCTTCTGTGTTTTAGTATTTTTGGTGGGAAAAAAAGCATTTGTAAGTATTACCGTTGCTTTAATGGTTTCGTAAGCAAACTTTGTTCTCAAAAGAAAATGTGGTATGACAAATAGTATTCAGTGCTTTGAAGGTGATTTAGACCCTTATTCCTTCAGGGCGTACCGGACTCTGAAAACAAAACTGAAATATAAAAAAGGTTGTAGCGTGCTTTAAACAATTTTGTCATACTTTTCTCTTGTAAAACATGAAATTGCTATATTTAGCATTATTGCCATCTGCTTGTTTGGCAACATTGTTATGGCCAATTCCTCAACATATGGAAACTGGTGAAGTACAATTGCTTTTAGATGTATGAAATATCATTTTTTATCTTATCCATTATCAATATATATTAATTTATTTGAGTATAGTCTTCGTTTTATATTTCAGGTCCTGATAATAAATATCTTCAAGATGCCATTGACCGTTACACTCGATTGATTACCAGCGAGCGTTGGGACCCTGTAAGACTATTCTTTTTGTACAAAAAACTTATTCTAACTATATGTTATAGGTTCCTGTTCCATATGTGACCACACATATAACTTCAAATGTATCGCACAATACTCTACAAATTTTACATATTGAAATAGAGAGGGAAGACGACAAATTAGAGTTTGGTGTTGATGAGTCTTATATTTTGGAAGTACCTAATCAACGTAGTGCCTTTTTAACATCGAAAACTGTGTGGGGTGCACTCCGCGGACTTGAAACTTTTTCTCAATTGGTCCAATCAAGACCAAATCAAAACGACTCAACAAATAGTGATGATGGTGATGATGACTACGATCCTGAATATGATTACGATGAGGACGACTACAATGAGGATGAGAATGAAGATGAGAATTTGGACTTCGAAGGACTATTTGTCCCAAATGTACCAATTGTTATCAAGGATGCACCTAAATATTTTCATAGAGGTGTTATGTTGGGTAATTAATTATTTAGATTTTAACTGAACTAAAAATAAACTAAACAAAACAAAGAATAGATACTGCAAGAAATTATTATCCAGTCAAGGACATACTTAGAACAATCGATGCCATGTCATATAATAAACTTAATGTATATATTTTTATACTTATTATTAATCTCACTGGAATAATAATCTCTCTTTTAAATTTTCTAAAAGGTATTCCATTGGCACATTACTGATTCACAAAGTTTCCCTTTAAAACTTCGACTCACTCCTGAGCTTGCAAATCAGGGTGCATACAAGTTACACCAAAAAAGATTGGTTTATACAAGAAAAGACGTACAACATGTTGTTGAATATGCATACAGGCGCGGTGTACGTGTCATTCCTGAAATTGATATGGTAAGCATTCTTTTTTCCTGATAATCTAAAATTTTTAAAAATGTCACACTAAAACAACTTTGTGGATATATTTTAAGCCTGCTCACACAGGTTCATGGGGATTATCACATAAAGACATAACGTAAGTTTATAATTTCAAGCAAAATATTAGTACAAAACTCCTTAACAGTAAGTCAATCATGCTCCTCGCCTTTCTCGGTTTCTCCTTTTTTTTTTGTTACAATGGGTTCTCCTTCTTTTATCCAGTACTTGCACTGGCCTACATTACCTTGATAGCACTGGTGAATGGGGAAATCGTTTAGCCAACGAGCCAACAACAGGCCAGTTAAACCCAATCAAAGATAAAACTTATGACATTGTTGGCAAAGTCATTAAAGAGGTTGCAAGTTTGTTTAAAGATAGTTGGTACCATGGAGGTGGCGATGAACCAGTATACAAATGTTGGGAGCAAGATGAATCTGTACGACAATATATGAAGGATAACAATGTTACAGGGGTCGACTTATTAGGTTCATTTTTGGAGAAAGAACTGGATATGATTCGCGACTCCAAGAAAACAGCTGTGTTGTGGGAAGGTAAATCAAAAGCAATATAAATTAAGGTTGTCTGAATTAATTATGTAAAAACCCTAATTTAGACGCTGCCACAAGCGATAATCTACCAATTCCAAAAGATGTTGTTCTTCAGGTATGGACCAACCCAATACATACAGCAGTAAAAAAAGGATACAAAGTGATTGCATCAAGCTACAACTTCTGGTACCTTGATTGTGGACATGGTGGCTGGGGGTAAGTTTTCTTATTTTGAAAATTTATGGCATAAAATCAATAATCTTATGTTATTGCTAGTGGAAATGATACGTCGTACGATGAACAAGTACCACCAAAAGTAGATCCTGCAGTAACAGATATACTGGAAAAATACGAGGTTTCAGATAACTACAATCCTCAAAACTGGATGGGACCTGGTGGTGACTGGTGCAGGTAGAATAGAGAAAAAAAGGCCTGTTTTATATAATCATATCATTTAAACAATAATATTTTGCTATATAGTCCTTACAAGTCATGGCAAAGAGTTTACAGTTATGATATGGAATACAATCTCACTGCAAAAGAAGCAGAGAATGTGCTTGGTGGTGAAACTGCACTTTGGAGCGAACAGTCGGATCCGGCTTCATTAGATAATAAACTTTGGTAATAAACTATAAATGGATACTGCAGTCAATTGGTCAATACTAACGTTAACGCTAATGTTAATTTTTTTTTTTGTTTTTACTTGGTTTCATACAACACAAATTGCCAAATATAAGGCCAAGAGCTGCTGCCGCTGCTGAAGTCATGTGGTCAGGCCGGTATGACTATAAACATAAGAGAAGAAGTATTGGTGATGCTATGGATCGAATGTTCGATTGGAGATATCGAATGGTAGCTCGAAATATTAATGCTGTAGTAATTCAGCCTTTATGGTGGTAAGCTTACATAAAACACTGTATCAATTTGATATATTATTAACATTTGAACTTGAATAGTGGCCAAAACCCTCATCTCTGCGATGCTGAAAACACTGGTGACTACGTTGAATACTAAAAAAAGGATACAAAAATAAATGGCTGACTCATATATTGTGTGTAACGCATTTTATTTTTTGTAAATTATTATACATGTTAACAATGAGCAATTCCTCAGAGACCACAATTGAATAAAAAAATCATTAAAAATAGTTTTTTTTAAGAGGAATAAAAATAAATACCACCTTCAATCTGATACTATTTAGATAGATCACTCTCTTGAAAAAAAAACAGTATTCTTATATCCGAACAAATATTATTTTTTCATCAACTTGTATTAACTTTTACTATATAATAGTATAAGTATCCTCTAGTTAAGCTTCTGTGACGATATCGCCCTGCTTTGGTTTCTGTACTTTCTGTGTAAGCTAGCAAAATCTATCCAGAAGTCAAATTTTTCTTTACAGAAATTTGAACGTAGAAAGTCTCGCAAATACAAATACAACTTAGGGCTTTCTAAAATAACCTTAAGTTTATCTGAATTACTCTCCTTTGGATCAACTATTCCTAGTTTCGATTGATATATTGGGTGTTGCAAGCAGATAATTTTTTATTGAGTCATCGAGTGAATCTGAATTAAATGCTTTCCACGACATAGTGGAAGGAGCTGTAGTAAAATTCACAAAAATGTTTTCTTCTCGGAAAATACGATTTTGCAGATTAAATGCATTTCCATCAGCTGGCAATTTTGGAATTGCTGACATAGTGACTTTGCCACAGTTCTCACTAAAACCATTGAAAATGGCAAATGGCATAAAAGTAAAAAAATAAGGAAGTAAAAAAGCATTCACGCTTGGATCTTGCAAGCTTATATTTTGTTATTGTAGTTCACATGAATATCCTGATCTTATGAGCTAGCATAAAATGAAAATAGATTATATTTATTATATAGGTGTTAAATTAATACATTAGTTAAATTGGTCCAACAAATAGTTGGTAGCTTTCCCGATATCTTGATCATAACGGTCCAAAGCATCTTTCGCTGCAGCCGGATCGAATCCCATATTTACTAATTCAGCGATATGACTGCCTTGAATGGTGTCAATATCAAACACAGGAGGTGCTGTTGATACATGGCTTGTCACAGGCTCTTCTACAGGAGCTGAAGCTGGCTGGGTAGATGGCATTGTTGATGGTTTTTGGGTAGTACTAGATGTCTCCTTTGCTGTATTAGTTTTGTGTACTTTGTGCTTAGATGATTCTGAACTGGTATTTTTACTGGGAGTTTTTTCTTTCTCTTCTTTTTTATTATCAGAATCCGCTCCAGAAAAGTCAAAACTACCAAAATTCTTCGCCCAGGAAACGATGTTCTTCTTACCGGGGACAATCTTCAATCCCTTTTTCTTCTTTTTCTTTTTTTCCTCCCCTACAGTAGTTGACGATGCAGCTATTTTTTCTTCTTGTTTTTTGTCATCATTCTGTTTAGGCTCAGAGGGAGTTGGTGCCTGTTCACTCCCTCCATTGTTGGCTGACTCTGCAAACTTTGGGTCCGAGAAGTATGTTTCAAATTCATCTTCAGTGGTAGCTGTAGTGGGTATTCTCTGAGAAGATTTTCCATTCTTTTTCGAATCAGTTACACTATGAACATTAGAGGTAGATGATGAGTTGAATGACGATACTGTCGATACTGCTGTTGTTTCTGATGTTGTTGCTGCTGCTGCAATCTCTCGCTTCACCTTTCTTGATTGAGGAGGAGGAGGGGGGGTTTTGATACTAGGCGTAGATTTTATATTTATCGTAGAAAATGGATTTTCAATGTCAAGTTGAGGCGCTTCCGTATTAAAACTACCGAATACTGCATCAAATGGAGAAATATTATCCTGTTGTTCGTCCTTTTTAGCAACCTTATCGACATCTGAAGACGGTTTTTTGGCAACTAAATTATTATTGGTTGATGCAGACGTAGATGTGGAGTTGGTTGTAGGATGCTGAATCATAACAAATTCATTTTCATCAGATGACCCTTCATTTTTAGGTGTTGAAGATGTGGTTTCAGCGGCATCAAAAAAATTATCAGAAATATTTCCATCGTCATCTTCAGTTGTTGCAGAGTGATTCTTGGCCATATTATCTTGATGGGAGTTTGAGCCCAAAGCATGCTGCAAAGAAGATATATCATTAGCATTTATATATCTCTATATAATTAAATTTACACAAAGGGGTATATACCTCATTAGCAGAGATACCAATTCCTTGTCCTGGAGTCACCTCTCTAGCAATACTCTCTGTCGGGACTTTAGATTCTTCTTGAGTAAGCTGTTGTTTTTCTGCGGTACTTGTTGCCAATTGTTCTTCAGTAGTTGATTGAACTTCCTCAATAAATTCTGGTAATGCTATGTCCACTGATCTTTCAGCTCTACTACTTTGTATTTCTCCTGATCGAGTTGCTTCGTTAACATTATATTCTTTATCTTCTTTATCGTCTTCACTCAACATTTGAGGAAGAACTCCAGCGTTAAGGCCCTCGCCATCCTTCTTTAGGTGCTCTCCTTTTTCTGTCTTTTGGCGTTCTTCTTCTTTCTGTAAACGTTCTTCCTCTGCTATACGAGCTGCTTCCTCTTTCTTTACGCGTTCTTCTTCTTCTCTCTTCAAGAGCTCTTCCTTTTCTTTCTGTAAACGCTCCTCCTTTGCTAAACGATCTGCTTCCTCTTTCTGTAGACGTTCTTCTTCTTCTCTCTTCAAGAGCTCTTCTTCTTTCTGCAAACGTTCTTTCTCTGCTAAACGAGCTGTTTCTTCTTGCTTTTTTGAACGTTCTTCTTCTGCTAAACGAGCTGATTCTTCTTTCTGTAAACGCTCCTCCTCTGCTAAACGATCTGCTTCTTCTTTCTGTAAACGTTCCTCCTCTGCTAAACGATCTGCTTTTTCTTTCTGAAAACGCTCCTCCTCTGCTAAACGATCTGCTTCTTCTTTCTGTAAACGTTCTTTCTCTGCTAAACGAGCTGCTTCTTCTTGCTTTTTCGAACGTTCTTCTTCGGCTAAACGAGCTGCTTCTTCTTTCTTTAAGCGCTCCTCCTCTGCTAAACGGGCAGTTTCCTCTTCTTTCTGCAAACGCTCTTCTTCTTCTTTCTTCAGGCGCACTTCTTCCTCTTTCTGCAAACGCTCTTCTTCTTTCTTCAAGCGTTCTTCTTCTTCCTTCTTCAAGCGCTCCTCTTCTTCTTTCTCCAGGCGCTCTTCTTCCTCTTTTTTCAAGCGTTCGTCTTCTTCCTTCTTCAAGCGCTGCTCTTCTTCTTTCTTCAGGCGTTCCTCTTCTTCTTTCTTCAGGCGTTCCTCTTCTTCCTTCTTCAAGCGCTCCTCTTCTTCTTTCTTCAAGCGTTCTTCTTCTTCCTTCTTCAAGCGCTCCTCTTCTTCTTTCTTCAAGCGTTCCTCTTCTTCTTTCCTCAGGCGCTCTTCTTCTTCCTTTTTCAGGCGCTCTTCTTCTTCCTTTTTCAGGCGCTCTTCTTCCTCTTTCTTCAAGCGCTCTTCTTCTTCTTTCTTCAGGCGTTCCTCTTCTTCTTTCTTCAAGCGTTCTTCTTCTTCCTTTTTCAGGCGCTCTTCTTCTTCCTTTTTCAGGCGCTCTTCTTCCTCTTTCTTCAAGCGCTCTTCTTCTTCTTTCTTCAGGCGTTCCTCTTCTTCTTTCTTCAAGCGTTCTTCTTCTTCCTTTTTCAGGCGCTCCTCTTCTTCTTTCTTCAGGCGTTCCTCTTCTTCCTTCTTCAAGCGCTCCGCTTCTTCTTTCTTCAAGCGTTCTTCTTCTTCTTTCTTCAAGCGCTCCTCTTCTTCTTTCTTCAAGCGTTCCTCTTCTTCTTTCCTCAGGCGCTCTTCTTCTTCCTTCTTCAAGCGCTCTTCTTCTGCCAAGCGGGCTGCTTCAGCTGCTGCTGCTCGTCTAGCTGCTGCTGCTTCTTGCTTCTTTTTGTACAAAGCATGTAACTCATCCAGCTCTTTGGTGTAACGATTAGATTCCATTTGAACATTGTGCACGCTTCGTCTAAGCTTTTCGTTTTCAGCCAAGCCGGCCTTTAATTCATCCGCAAGTTTTTGCACTTCTTGCTTGACCAATTCAAGGTTTTTCTCTCCGTCCTCATTAACTTGTTTTGTAGCATTCCATGATGTGCTTTCGGTGTCAATGGCTTCCTTTATGCCATCAATTTCTCTTTCTTTTTCTTGAATTGAGCTCTTTAAAGTATCCAAATCGGTTTGGGTGTCGGATTTGTCTTTTTTAAGAGTGTTTAAAGATTCTTTATAGAACTTTTGTTGAGCTTGAATATCATGGGAAGCTTTTTTGGTGCTGGCTATTTGATTTTGCAAAAGGTTTACATAGTTTGTTTGTTTTGTCAATTGTTCATCATCTTCGCCTAATAAGTCATGCTCTGGTACAGCTGCTGAAAAAAGATATTATTTTCAAATTTGTCATTGTTATACATGTATTAAAAACTACCTCGTTGTTGATTTCCAAATTGAACGGGCGAGAATCCAACATTATGGGGAGGAGGAGGAGGCATTAATCTAGGAGGTAAGGCGTCTGGCAAACGTTCTCCGCGTATACGTGAATGGATTAAATGCATAGATACAGCAAATTCATTGGAGTTCAGTGTATTTGACTTTCGAACATCTGCTAATTGAAATATTTTATTGAGTTCAAGGTCGCTTAACTCAGAGTTCTTGAAGAATTTGATAGCATCAGTGTATGGAATTATTCCCTGTCTTTGCTTGTCAATGTTTGAAAAGAAGGTGTCATATTTTGCTTTTTCAGCTGCTGTGATATCCCATTGAACTCGGGCGGGTGGTGAGCTTCCAAATGCTATGTCGCCAATAGAATCAATAGTCTTGGCTCGTGATTGGAGTAAAGGGGACATAGCACGTGGTGAAGCGATAGCGACGGTAGAAGCTGGATTGGCTGATAAGTAAATTTCGTTAGGAAGCACAGAAGGCAATGACTCGATTGATTTATCCATGGAGTGTGCAACATAATACATTGCTATTACGAACTCTGTTTCATTCAATGAGTCTGTTCCCCTAATGTTTGATAAATTCCTAGATGTTTCTTGACAAGTTAAGATTCGGTTAAGCTCGATATTATTGTTTACTGCCTTACCAAATTTGGACCAGTTTCTCATTTGGTAATTTAGACTTGCTTAACAGACTTTGAACTGCCTGAGCACTTAGCCCATTAGCACCAGGCTTTTGAGCTTGATAAATTGACTGATACTTCTGGCGCTCAGCTGGTGTGACGACCGCAGCAGGTTTACTCGATTCAACACCTTGGATACGAGGAAGAGGTGTGACTAATGCCTTCGAGTTAGTATATATGTTGCTTTTGCTTTGTATATTTCATTTTGGTTTTACCGGTTGAAAATAAAGGTTCGGTTGCACTGATATGATTTTGGGCGCAAGAAATTAATTTCAGAGCTATAGCAAAAGTATCCATGGTAAGATAACCAAGGTTATGTTCATCTGCTGTATCCCAAACCTATCGAGAAAAAAAGACGTCAAGACCAATTCATATGACTATCTTCATTCATTATTTATTGTCTTGTTTTTACCTGCGATAAAATTTCGTTTGAAAGTCCAGTTTTTGCGAAAAACTGAACTGCTTCTAGGCCGGTTACTCTATCAGACTGTGACTTTTTCGCAACATTAAAAAGGTGATTGTAGAACTGGACCTCATTGTGAGTCAAATATGACTTCCACGAGGAATGGCTAACCATTGTTAGGTTTTGAATTATATTAATGAGAAAGTTAGAGAATAAAGTAGAATAATTATTAAAACAAAAATAAAAGGTGGGAAGTGGAAAAACAAAACACCGCCGGATTGCTTTAAGGGAACTTTGTTTCAGTCACAACACAAGGGATTTTCCTGGTTCACATGATTACCTTGCTCAAGTCAGAGTAATAACATTTAAAACACTTTATACTTTTATGATGTTTAGTCAATTATATTCGTTCAATATTACTAAATTTATGGTCATTAGCACTGCTCAAGCCTTTGAAGTTAGAATAATAGTAATTGAAATGAAAATATACAGCATTGAAAATGGTGAGTTACAATATTCTGCGCTCATCTGACCCTTTTCCTTCCATTTTTGAACAATGACACAGATATATAAAGAAAAAGAAGAAATAAGTCATGTTTATTGTTAAAATCTCTTTATCAAAGGTATATAACAGTTTTATAGCGATCACAAATTTACAAAGACTTGATCACTTTATTACATTATTATATTGTGAAGTAAATCCATTGAAAAAAAAAGAATGGCCTCCATGTTTATATTTATTTATAAATGTATTAAATTAATGATGGTAAAACTCCAATACGGCGTTATTTTTCTTGGTAATAAATCCTTTGACACTATCAACATTTATTGCGTCGATTGGTCCATTTATGGCTTGGTCAAAGGTAGCAGAGAGATCTAATTCAACATGCTCTGTTTCATATCCTGGCGGGTAAAAATGTTTTTTGATATAATCATAACCAAGATCATTACCATTGACAATATCTTCTAAGCTAATTTGTGGCAAACTTCCAACACGTTCCAAGGTTTCATCCCATTCCACATCTTCACGAATCATGTCTGCCACGCTGTCAATTCTTGGTATTATTATCGATGGATGAACCAATTCTGTTGCCAATTTTAATATTGTTTGCTGGTATTTTTCGGCAATGTCAGGATTTGAGAATAGTTTTCTAGTTAAAGGACGGAAGTAGAAGCCAGGATGATCAGCATAATTACCACTAAGCATCAATCCCATATTGAACATTGAAAGTCCCAAATTTGTGTCGAAATCATAAGATAAGTAAACCATTCTTCCGGATCTTTCGGGATCAGCGTACAAGAAATAGTTGTTTCCGATAGCCATGAAGGAATCAGAGTTGCCTAACAGATCTTCGAGTGCCATACTATTTTTTTTGAATGATTATAATAAAAAGAGTTAGTTATCAATCCCTGAAGCCCATTAGACCTTTTTTATAGTAAATTACTTACTTGCGCATAAATCCATTAGTTTCAAAATACTTTTCCCACTCTTCTAAAGGAGTAGTTTCTGTAGCTTGATCCACAAATCTAGTGAAGTCTTTTAAGGCAGTGAAGTCTTCCTCGGTATGCCCTTTTTTGCCTGGTACATATTTGTATTGACCCAATTCATACTTTGTCAAATTCTCACCCAAATACTTCAAGTCTGAAATGATGAACTCCTTTTGCGTTAACTCTGCGAATGTACCTTCATACATATCTCCAGATAGATAGGTTTCATCCCCATTTGCAAACTCATTTGCTACCCAAGGATCATGAAAAGAGTCAAGAAATCCGTAAAGACCAATAGGCTTATTATTTATGAAAACTCTAAAAAAGATGAATGTCATTAGTGTTATTTATTTCTCCTAAACAGAATCATTCAATTTACCTGACATAAGAATACCCATTTGTTGGTACTCCAGCAGCATTTAAACATGAAACATAAAGGCCTTCACGAAGATAAGAAGGTTCAAATACCAATGACCGAAGCATAAAGTTTTTGTATCCATACAAAGAAGTATCATTTTTATCGTCAAATTTCAGCGTATACGATAATTTAGGAGTGTATCTTGTACTGCGGCCTGACACAGAAACTTTGACATTTTCAAACCTTTGTACATTTTCTAAACTAGATGTTTCATAATTTATTTTGTTAGATTTTAGCTGCATAAATTTCAAAGCATGATGAAATTTACCCTATGTAGTCCATGTTTAGTTTAACTTTAATATCGTCCAATTGGTTATTGTGTAAGTTATCCACTTCATCTTGTTCTCCCCATAAATGAATAGTTGCAATCTGTCCATCTCTATGAAGATCAGATTTGATCTTATTGATGATGGGTAATGGAGGGTAAACTTGAGGCAAAGGTGATATATCGTAAGTATTTTTAGAGCGGTTGAAAAACTCGTTTACAGTGTTTTCAGAAACAGGGTCACGTAGAAATGGTTCTGATGTTCTGAGCTCGTCATTGTTAAAGATAGCATATTGATAACCATATTTAGCAGGAGGGGCTTCGCCTTTGAAAAGGATACCTGAACTGGATTGAAGCGGGAAGCTCACATTATCGACAATAACGGAAAGTGACATATTTGCCTCCGGAAGAGAGGCCACTACGTTGTAAGTGATGTTTCCAGGTAAAGACCATGAAAATAATGTAAAAGGTATCTGCAAATAAGCTTATTTTATTTTGATTAATTACTTTTAACTTTACATAAATATTAGAGTTTGTCATACTTAAGTTGTTGAACCACATTAAGATCACTTTAGATAAACTTTTGAATTGGAGAAAAAAAAAGCGAAAAACCGGATCAACCACACCTTATTTATGGAGCCTCCTGATTTTGAAACAATTTACCGCAGCAAAAAAAATCGCTTTTTAAAGCATCTGTTGCTGCGGTCACTCCAAAGACGAAACTCGTGCAATACATCTCTTCTCTCCTCCCATAGCCTCACCTACAATACTTACATTTAAATACATGATGCATGGAATATAATTTGAAAGAAATTATTTTATTAACCTAATTTTCAATATTGCAATTCAACTGAGTCATGTTTTAGTTTTTATCAAAGGCATCAGCTTTAAGCATGTATTGACCTTGTTATTGTTAGTTTTTTTTTTATCGCTGGATTTTATTACATGATATCACATCGTCTAGATGAAAAATAACCCATTGAACATAAAATATCATTTTACATCAGCTGTACCGTCCTGCACCGATCCTAGAATATTCTCAAAGTTATAAATAACACACACATTTGACTGAATGAATGGATAAGAGTACATAACGTCTTGATTTCAAGAAACGTGATAGTTTTTGGATAGTTTAATTTATGTAAAAACTATTACATTTTATGAATAAAAATAAAGGTAGTAACAACTGTGCAACTTATAGAATCGCATATTCAAATACATATTCTAGAACAACATATTTACATATTAATACACGATTTATTTTTCTTTTGTAGTATATTTAAAAGGGAGTCTTCTAAGCCTTTCCAGCAGCAATCTTTGCCTTACGGGCACCAACAAGAACGAGAACCCAGACAGACCAATCGAACAAAATCTCCTTAGCCCAGAACAAGAAAGCAGCGGTTAAAACAGACTGCACAATTTTAGAAGAAATACCCTTATAAAGACCAGCAAATCCTTCAGTGGTAATGATCTTCTTGAATCCATCCAAAATTGAATTGTACTTATCGTCACCCTTTTGGCTCACCTGCATGCGAGATTTGATCACACTAAATACCAATATAAAACCTTAAGTCATGCATCCTTTCTCTTTCTCTCCCTTGATCTTTTTTTTTGAAAAAAAAAGAGAGAGCTGCACACAAACGTATAAATTATAATCGATTACTTACATATAAGGATAAGTGATACCAGTAGCACAAAGTTTAGAAATAGCACCTAATAAGAAGAAATCAAAGTTGCTGAGGCTCTTGGACTTGCTGATCTTATTTTTCAATTGTTCAAAGACGGTGTATTGGATAATGGGATTGATGACCAGCACCAAAGCAGCACCTACGCCAGCATAAAGACCCTTAATACCCTCATTTTTTAAAATGTTTGCACCAACAGATAAAAAGCTAGGTTTTTTAGACTTGTCTTCGCCTTCAACACCCTTGTTGACAGTCAATCTTGTCTATATTTTTTGGTTTACAAATACGAAATGCCATTTTAAAACTCAACAGCTTGCTAACTGTTTTTAGATAAATACGTACATTGATGGTCCAAATTGGATTAGTGGCAAGCACAACAGTACTTCCAGCAATGGCGCCGGAAAGCATGGATTCAGCTGTGCTCATAGGTGTGCCTTTACCTTTTGCCTTCTCAAAGATGGCCTTAACAGCCTCGTAACAATAATAGTAAACACCTATAAAAATGCATACATAAATAAGCATGCTCAGCATAGAAAAAAGAAGGAACTTACCGTTCGTAATAGCAATACCAACAATACCAGAGCTCAAACCACTTTTTAAATTAAAAGAGAAAGAACAATAAAAATCAAATTGTATCGGTAATGAATATAAACTTTTGAATGATTCTTACGAGTATAAACCCATGGGTCCGTCTTTAGCCAAAATCTTAACAAAAGCATCCAGCGTATTCTTTATTGAAATGTCGATTTAGGTTTTCTTTACTTTATTCCTCCTTTTTTTTAAAAAAATATCGTTCTATACCTTATAGGCATCTTTATCAGTACTGTTCTTTTGGACCTGGAGACGAGAACTGATGGAGACAAGAGGGTATGTCAAAGCCATGGAGACAATACCTCCACCAGCACCTTTTTTATATTCATATAAAAAGCGGAAAGATGAGATACGTTTCCAATTATCTACTGTCGCTTATTTATTTATCTATTCAGTCATACCTGAAAGAGCATGGGCAACGTTATCAGACATGATTATTAAGTACTAGATATTTTTGAAGAAAAAAAAAAGAAGAAGAAAATCAAGTGAACAGAAAATAAATAAAAAATTAAATTAAAATTTTGTATTTTGGATGTGTCAGGAACAACAACACGGGAAAAAAAAATTCGGTGATTTAAAGTGTTCATGTGAAATTTTTCAATAATTGGGATTGACCAATCAAGTAAAATGTGGAGGCACTTGTTTATTGTATTACCAATTTTGCTGACTGGACTTTTTCCTCTTCACATGGGGAAAGATCTTCCGCTGTAACCCGATATAAATACCAAAATGATCTTTTATTTATTTAGATTCTATTTATATTAACCCTATTTCCTTGTGAATATTGTGTCAAATAACGTGAATTTGACTTGATTTACCCACAGGAAACCAAATTGGTGTTTTTTTCTTCAAGTACAAAAAGTAAAATAGACAATGAAAAAGAAGTCGTTAATGATATGCATCCAAGCCTTTTGATTTTGATTCCAGCTTGAAAATGCAAGAGAGAAAGATAAGGGTTTAAAGTGCCCAATGTGCGTGACATATAGTGATAACCAAACTCTACACTTATCTAGAGAGTTTGATGACTTCATGGATTTATGGAGAAATATAGGTATATTGTCTTATTGGTTCTAATGCACTAAATCGAGAAACCGAAAGAAGACTTTTCTTTTTTATTTATCTCGAAGAAAAACATTTTGTGCTTCTTTTTTTATGACAAAACCTAATCAATTTTGACACACACACAAAAAGGGACACCGTTGATCAGATATTTGCAGAATAAATAACTGATTTATCGATATGTTCAGTAAACGGTTCTTTTGACGCAGCCGAGATATGTTGGTGTGAGGTACATTTTTACGTTATGTTTTGCGCTTACTAACATTTACTTGAACAATGAAAGTAATTGCATCAAGATATAATGATCCTTCCTTCGGCTGGTTTTTAAACCTCCAATTATTTTCTTCAAAATTAGTATTGATGGATGTCATCGCTCCTGACTAATCATATATGTATAAACTTTGCAGAAAATATGCCGTCTCAAATTCTATAGTGGCATTGTTAATTTTACCTTATAAATAACCAAAATAAACAATCGGTGCTGCATATGAACAAAAAAAAAAAGAGGCATTTTTAGATTTTCAGTAATAAAAAACCTTTTTTACTAAAAAGAACATTGATAGAAAAAAAAACTATAAATATACGTCTATAAAAATGCCCATCATATCCTCTATGCAAATGTTGTAATAACATGGAAAATTATCATCACCAGCTAGTGCTTAATATTCAGGAATTTAAATAAAAAACAATAACCCGAGATTAAGCATTACAAATGTATCCATTATTTGAAAATCAGGGTAAAGCTTGGTGGAATATAAATTTAGATGA
The DNA here is from genome assembly GCA_024140195.1 of Backusella luteola. Classification (NCBI taxonomy): domain Eukaryota; kingdom Fungi; phylum Mucoromycota; class Mucoromycetes; order Mucorales; family Backusellaceae; genus Backusella; species Backusella luteola. Next base: position 4,343 of record VCJC01000171.1, on the reverse strand, counting down.
GAAAATCAGTATTACAAACGAAATATCCTTATTGGAAAGCCTTCAAGCGGTTAGCCAATCGGGTATTAAACCATGAAGGAATTTATCTCCATGTGAAATTAAATCCATTTCATAAGCAACAATATGGTAACTAGGTGACTGGTCTTTTTATATCGCAGTGAATACTTAACAAGCTTTTATTTACTTTCTCTTTCTCTCTTTTGTTTCGTTTTCTTTTTTATCCAACTCCTCACTCTAATATGTCTACTACACAAGCTACTCCCGATAAATATACTCAAGTTAGAGAAGATATCATCAAAGCCTTCCCTAATGAAGAATATGATGATGGTTCCTTCGCACCTGTTGTGTAAGTTTCTTTTTATAGACATATAATTTTAAAAAAGTTCAATATGTATATCGAAATCATGAAAGAAAGAAAACTAAAACCATAATCTTTCGTATTTACCACTATAGCCTCCGTTTAGCATGGCACGCCAGTGGCACTTATGATAAGGGCAGCAAGAATGGTGGTAGTGATGGTGCTACTATGCGTCATAAGACTGAAGCCGAAGATCCTGCCAATGCTGGTTTGGATCATGCCAGAACTTTCCTTGAACCCATCAAGGCCAAATATGAGTGGATCTCATATGCTGATTTGTGGACGTAAGTTATTAGCAATTATATATATTTCAAGCTGAATTCTAAACTTTCTCGACTAGTCTTGCTGGTTGTGTTGCTATTGAACACATGGGTGGTCCTCACATTGAATGGACCGGTGGTCGTCGTGATAAGCCCAGTGAAAACGACTGCCCCCCTGTTGGTCGTCTTCCCGATGGTGCCTTGGGTAAGGATCACGTTCTCGACGTCTTTGTCTCTCGCATGGGTTTCACTGTTCAGGAAACCGTAGCCTTGATCGGTGCTCACACTGTTGGTCGTTGCCATGCTGACAGATCTGGTTTCGATGGCCCCTGGACCTACAACCCTACTCGTTTCTCTAACCAATTGTAAGTAGACAATATAAAGGGATGAAAAAAAGGAATGGAGAAAACTAATATATACTTCGTTATAGCTACAAGCTCTTGCTTAATATCACCTGGGTTGAAAAGAAATGGGATGGACCTAAGCAATTTGTTGATGAGGATGAAGGAGAGATTATGATGTTGCCTACTGACATGGCACTCTTGGAAGAACCTTTCCGCCAATATGTCGAACTTTACGCAAAGGATCAACAAAAGTTCTTTGATGACTTCTCCGCTGCTTTCTTGAAGTTGGTTGAATTGGGTGTCTCTAAGAGAGGAAAATTGTAAAAAAAAAAAGAAAACAAAATCAACCAATCCATCATATATATTACTATTTATTTATCATCATCAACATACCTTATTGTGTGAAATAGATTCCCCTCGCAACAATAATATATTTTTTCTGTTACTATTATTAAAAAATAAAGGACACATTGACAAAAATACATGTATAAATTTCATATGCGTCATATGAAGATGACTTAAAGTTCCCAGGATATTTTAAAGATAAGCCTGTTATCTCTTTCAAGGTACCCAGTTTTGCTATATATAGCCAAGTTTTTTCGTGCAACCTTTTCTGATCTTACAAATGGAAATAAAAAGAACTGTCATCATTCAAAGAAGTTCTAAATGGATCCAAAGTGCTAGTTCATCCACTTTTTATTCTAAAAGAAAGAAAAGAAAATGAAAATAAATTGGTAGAAAAGTAACAGGAGAAACCTATCATTTTATTCCAACTATACTTTGATGGTCTCTGTATTAGCATCCATAAAAAATATTTAGCAAATATATTCTACTTCTTCATCTCCATTTAAAAAAAAGAGAGAACAGAAACGAAAATAAGATGCACCATGTGTCACGTATTACATTTCAAGTATATTACTGGGGATGTGGGTTTACTTCAAGACCTTAGTACATGGCTTATTTTATTGATAATTAGAGCGATTCGTTCACTGACGTTTATATTATTGCAACTGAAGTTTTCCATTTTTCTTTTTTTTTTCTATTGATTGTTTCCTTCAGATTAAAAAAAATACAGAAAGGAAATCCCTAGTTTTTTTCTTCCAAACGTTTCTGCTTACAAACAAGAATAAAAATATTTAACTCTTGTTAAGTCTACCATGTGTAATGACCTTTTTTTGATTTGTTTATCTTATTTAAATATATTGATCATATTAAAATACAAATCTTATCAGTTATAACTAGACGAAAAAAAACACTTTTTACAAAAAGATTATCATAAGTGATGTTCTTTTATGCGCGATTCATATGTCGTCTTTCCTATTTTTCTCTGCATTTTCTTTTTATTTTCGCTCATTGTTAAAATAAACTCAAACGATAACAATCGACCAATTAGGTTTACTGAACACAAATATGGGGTCCATCAACATCTTTTTGGCTCTTTAACGCACAAAACCCCGGTCCTTCGTTTTTTCTTTCTTTAGCGTATACATACACATCAAATGGTATATGTTTAAAATTTTACGTGCGTGTGTGTTTTAATATAGTCTAATTGATCATTATAGTTTTGCGATCCTGTGTGATTTAATATTCAGAACGGATAACAAGGCTTTTTTAGAGCCGGCAGACACACTTAATTGATAGATTTCTCATGACAAACAAAAATAATGACATTCTTTTTGGAGATCTTGATAACATGTTGTGTTACAAATAAACACGTGAAATCAGGTTATTTGACGTTTGTTCATCTGTTAATTAATTATAAAAAGAAATAAAACCGATTACTTTATAAAACATTATAAATGATAAGGTATATTGGTACACTACTGTTTTTTTCAAGAAAATGAGAAAAAGGGGAAAAATAGTTGAGAAAATATTTCAAATAAAAGAGAAAAACCAGGGGAATAATTGAGAAAAGAGAGATATATCATGTATAAAGAGTATATTTCAGACAGTGGGCAAATAAAGAGATAGGTAGCCATGTAGCAAGGTCCATAAAGGTATATTTTTTCCCGATGAAGAATAGCATGATATAAAGCAACAGAGTAACGTACCAATATGACAGAGGTAGATTCAGTGGATACAATTA
>VCJC01001694.1:0-32013 GCA_024140195.1 Backusella luteola | reverse complement strand
CTTTTTTTTTTTTTTCTTTTTCTTCTACAAAGCAATCTAATTAAATCATTATAATTACTTTATATTCTTTTTTTTTAAAAAAAAAATAATGCTTGCATCACTTACAGCGAAGAATTCAGCCAGATTGACATCGAGGGTTAGTGCAAACGCTTTCCGCCATAGAGCTGTCATTAGCTATGCTGCTCTTCACACTTCACGTAAATCAAAGAATGCTGCTACAAATCCGTAAGTCATTTTCGTATTTTAACGATGTCAAGATCTAGTATATACTAAATAAATATGATGAAATTCTTTCCTTCTAGAGCAATCTCTAATATTGAACGTCCAGCATTTGCAGAGAACAATACTCAGTTCAAGACTGTTCAGCCCCTCAACAAAAAACCATCAGCAAATGAAATGGATGATTCATTTGTTGGTATGAGCGGTGGTGAAATTTTCCATGAGATGATGCTTAGACATGAAGTAAAGCATATTTTTGGATACCCTGGCGGTGCCATTTTACCCGTCTTTGATGCTATTCATGAGTCTGAGTATTTTGATTTCATCCTTCCTAGACACGAACAAGGTGCTGGACATATGGCCGAAGGTTATGCAAGAGCAACGTACGTTTTCTTTCTTTTTTTTTTTAATTAGCCATTTCGATTATTTACATTATCTTATTTTATAGCGGCAAACCCGGTGTTGTTCTTGTTACTTCTGGCCCTGGTGCCACTAATGTGATCACTGCTATGGCAGATGCCCAAGCTGATGGCGTTCCTCTCATTGTTTTCACTGGACAAGTAGCTACTGGTCTTATTGGCACAGATGCATTCCAAGAAGGTAAATACAAAGCAAACCTTTTCTTATATATATATATATATATACAACATACTCATTTTTATATTATTTTCTTATGGTAGCTGACGTTGTTGGTATTTCTCGTGGATGCACAAAATGGAACGTAATGGTCAAGGATATTGCAGAACTTCCCCGTCGTATTAACGAAGCTTTCGAGATTGCTACCACTGGTCGCCCTGGTCCAGTTCTCGTTGATCTTCCCAAAGATGTAACCGCATCTGTTCTCAAGAAATCCATTCCTATTAGTACTGCTATTCCTACTCGCCCCACTAGCATCCCCAATACCGCCATCAGTGCCTTTACTGAAGATGCTGTTGCAAACCCCCGACCTGTCATTGACCGCGCCATTGAATTAATTAATATGGCTAAGCGACCTGTTATTTATGCCGGTCAAGGTATTGTTGGCCATCCTGACGGACCCAAGCTTTTGACTGAACTCGCCAATAAGGGTAATATTCCTGTCACTACTACTCTTCAAAGTCTTGGCTCATATGATGAAGAGGACCCCAAGTCTCTCCATATGTTGGGTATGCACGGCTCTTGCTATGCCAACTTGGCCATGCAAAATGCAGATTTGATTATCGCTCTTGGTGCTCGTTTTGACGACCGTGTTACTGGTCTTGTGAGCTCGTTTGCACCAGAGGCCGTAAAGGCTGCCAAAGAAAACCGCGGTGGTATTCTTCATTTTGAAATCATGCCCAAGAACATTAATAAAGTCATTGAAGCAACCGAAGCTATCGAGGGTGATGTTACTGAAAACTTGAAGAAGGTTGTTCCACACATTGTTGGCTCTGAGCGCAAGGAATGGTTTGATAAAATCAAATCTTGGAAAGAAAGCTACCCATTTTACTATGAAAAGTCAACCCAAGATGATCAAGAGTTGAAGCCTCAACAAATTATTGAAGAATTTAACAAGCAGACAAAAGACATGAAGGACAAGGTCATTGTTACAACTGGTGTAGGCCAGCACCAAATGTGGGCTGCTCAGCATTTCCGATGGAGACAGCCTCGTTCATTCATTTCCTCTGGTGGTCTTGGTACTATGGGCTATGGTTTACCTTCTGCTATTGGTGCAAAGGTAGCCAAGCCTGACCACATTGTCGTTGATATTGATGGTGATGCTTCTTTCTCCATGACTGCTATGGAACTTGCCACAGCAGCTGAATTCAACATTGGTGTCAAGGTTTTGTTGCTGAATAACTCGTTCCAAGGTATGGTCAAGCAATGGCAAGATCTTTTCTACAATGAACGCTACTCTGGTACTACAATGAAGAACCCTGATTTCTGCAAATTGGCAGAGGCAATGGGTGTCAAAGCCATTCGTGTTACAAAGGCTTCTGAGGTTGAAGCCAAGATGGCTGAGTTCTTGGCTCATGACGGTCCTGTCATTATGGACGCCGTTGTTTGTAAAAAAGAAGTCCTTTACCCTATGGTCCCTGGTGGAAAACCCTTACATGACTTTATCCTTCATCCCGTTATCGCTGAACGCAACAAAAAATAAGCTTATTTCTCTTTTGAGTGTTTACCAGTATTTATTTTTATTCGAAACTATAAAATATGTCCCATTTCTTTAATTTTAGCATTCCCTCATCATTTGTATCAAAAAGTTATTGTAATTATAGTATATAAATTAATAATCAAATTCAATTGTTATTGTCGTGTTTATTTTATTTTTTTATATTGTGATTTTGAGTATCGAGTGAATGGTAGGTACATTGTGCTAAAACATTCAACCGACTTGCCATGGTTTATTCCGGACAAGAAACGGCGAAGATGCGCCTGTCAGGGATACACATATGAATATGTGGGTAAGAAGAATTTAGTAGCAGATTGTCTGGTAATCATTCAAGGGAAAACACGGGCGGTGTATTTTCTATCAAAGCATTCCGGCAAGCTATTAAGCAATAGACAATGTTTTCGTACTTTTTGCATGACAGAAACCCAGAGTGAACCGTGTGGCGCCACAAGCAAAGTATGAGCAACACAGTCACATTGTTTTTTTTTCCATTGTTTTAACGCGTTTTTCACTTTATTTATTTTTATCTTTATTTTATCAGTTTGTTCTTTGACAACATTCCTATTTTTAATAACAGAAAACACAAATGACCAAAAGAACCAAGGCCGTTGAAGAGATAGAAGAAGAGATTGAGGAATACGAAGTTGAAAGTATTGCTGGTCATCGCGTTCTTGGTAAAACAGCTGTAAGGCCTTCAAGACTAATATATATATTTAATATTTTTAAAAACAAAACGCGGATGGCTTAATCTACTGTTGCTTATTAGAAACGCATCGAGTACAATATTAAATGGAAGGGATATGGCTCTTCTGAAAATACCTGGGAGCCTGAATCCTCAGTGTAAATTCCAAAGCACCTTATATTAATATAATTCATAAATGTAAACTCATTTTACCCGTCATTAGACACGCAGAAGAATTGGTACAAGATTATTGGAGTAAGCATGGCGGCATTGAAGCCCGCGACGCACTCAAAAGCAAAACGGGCAAAGCTGGTCGCAAGCCAAACGTCAAATCCGCCGATACTCCAGCCGCGTCTGGAAGTGCCAGAAAGGCCAAGGCAGCTGGAGCTGAAAAATCCGCTGTCAGTGAAAATAGCGATTCAGCGCCTCCCAAGAGAAGAAGATTAACGGAAAACACATCTACAGCCAAGAAGAAGGAAGCTGAAAAGAAGCAAGTGCCTGTTGTTAAGTCTGAAGAAGCATCAAGAGACGATGATGATTCAGAGGATGAAGAGGTAGTTCAGCCCCCAAAGCAAAAGGAGCAAAAGAAGTCACCAAAGAAGCAGCAGCAGGAAGAAGAAAACAAGGAGGCTGATGACGAGGAAGACGAGGACGATGTCGACCCTGATGATATTGTGCGCGATACAGACTTTCGTAAGGACTGGGATTGGAAGAACGATATTGAGAAGATCATTGAAGTTCAAAATGCGGATGCAAGCGAAAAGAAGTCCAGCTACCGTGCTCTTGTTAAATGGTAATAGTTATAATAGTGAAATCAAGCGATTTGATTGGATGAAATAAGATGCAAATATTTCAAGATAACAACGTACTAATCTCATGTAAATAAAATGAAATATACAGGAAGGACGGTAAATTCTCTCTTCACTCTACGGATATAGTTCGAGCAAAGTGCCCACAGCAGGTAAGATTAGTTGCGAAAATGAGTGTGGGAATTATGATGACTTACGTTTTGTTAGCTAATTGACTATTACGAGTCGAAATTGGTTTTTGAGAAAAAGTAAAAATCCGTTAGTCAGCCGTTATTTTTTATTTAAACTCAACTATTCCTTACCTTTGCCCCTCTTTTCCACCATTCTTCTTTATTTCTTCTTTCTTCAAGAATAATAAAAACATAAACAATACAATAATAATAATAATAATAATAATAATTAGCGCAAAGAATGGATTTCAGTAACTTGTTTAGTGTTAAGGACAAAGTAGGAACGAACCATAATAGGGTGTTGCTGCATGGCATTAAATAAATGAATGAATTAAATTAAAATAGGTCGTATTGGTGACTGGCGGTTCTCGTGGTATTGGTGAATTGATCGCCACTGTAAGTGATGGATATGGCCATTATATCAAAATAACAGTAACAAACACGCACAATCAATGATAATAGGGCTTTGTTGCTTCTGGTGCAAAGGTGTATATTAGCAGCCGTTCTGCTGACGTGTGTTATAAGGTTGCCAAGGAGTTGAGCGAGAAAGGTCCCGGTCAGTGCATCGCCATTCCTGCTGATTTACAGCATTCTAGCGAAATCAGACGTTTGGTTGAAGAAATCTCAAACAAGGAAGATCGTATGTATTTTTATTGCTACTAAATTGATGGCACTGTATTCAACTTTATGCTAGATATCGATGTTTTGGTCAACAATGCTGGTGCCAACTGGAATGAAGCCATTGAAAAGTATCCTGAGGCTGCCTTTGATAAGGTGGTCAACTTGAATTTGAGAAGTATCTTTTTATTAACTCAAGCGTAAGTCAATTGTTTGTTTTGGCGATAATGACAGCAATAGCAGTAATAATAATAATCGTAACTTGATAGTTGTCTTCCTTTGTTGAAGGCCAACGCTTCACCTGAGAGCTCCAGCTCTGTTATTAATATCGGATCTATTGACGGTTTAAGAGTAAGACGGACATGGTGCATTAGTTGGGCATGAATAAGAGTATTAACAGGTGGCTTGTGTTTTAGAGTCCACCCCAAGAAACCTACGCTTACTCTGCCTCCAAGGGCGGACTTCACCATCTCTCTCGCCATATGGCTGGTAAATTTGGCCACTTTGGCGTCCGCGTTAATGTGATTGCACCTGGAGCCTTCCAATCCAAGATGATGAAGGGCACTTTAGATAAGTTTGGCGATCAGATTATTGCCAAAATTCCTTCTGGTCGTCTCGGATCGCTTGAAGATATTGCTGGTACTTGTATTTACTTGTCTTCCCGTGCAAGTCATTATACCACTGGTGCTACCATCACTGTTGATGGTGGTTCTCTTTCTGCTTCCAAGCTTTAAAACTGTAAAAAATAAACTTGCAACTTTTTTTATTTATTTTATGAGTAAAGGCATTTTTCCTAGGAGTAGAAACAAAAGTGTACTTGTCAAAACCTTTATTAGCATTTACTTTGAAAAAGTCTATTGCCAAATAAGAGCCAGGCTCGTCATGTTGTAAACTTTCTTGCATGTTGAATTATTCATTTTCAGCTCAAAGCAATATAAAAGTTTATTACACGTTTTATTGATTTATGCGATGGGAGTACCCGATCTAGCAGCGATGGCTGCCAAAAAGGCAGCATGGGACCAAGTCAAATCTCTTGCACCTTTCATAAAACCATCATTTCTATCAAACTGCTCCGACATGGAGCCATTTTGGCTCTGATGGTGCTGGATTGTTTTTAGAAAACGATCTCCAGCCTGACGTGTCGCCTGAACGATACGCTCCAATTCAGCTGATCCAACTTTGTAGTCACCCAATGCATCATTTCCCATTCTTGCAAAAAAAGCCCGGTTGATCTTGTTGATGACCACACCCTTTTTCTCAAATTCATGCGCAGCTAAATAGTAGAGTTCTGCATAACCTGCTGTTGTCAAAAACCATGGATTACCAATGGAGGTATGATATCCGTCATAAATGTCCTCTGGGTAGCGGCCCACTGCTGTGCCCAATGCTAGATTCTCATTGTTGCTTTTGAGGTTGATGGGGAAAAGACCAGCAAATTCGCTTTCGAGACGAGCGGCGGTTGCGAGAATCTGAATGGCTATTAGTTTACACTCGCCCAATTTATCGCTATAATACACTTTACCTTGTCTGACCCAGGCGTCAAGAATCCTGTTGTATATAATATTAGCATTGTACCAAGCATACAAATATATGCAGATTTAATTATTTTATTCATTACCGTCATCTCTACTCGCCAAATTAACAGCCAAAAGCGTCGATGCATCCAAGCCACTCGGTTTTTCAACGCCATTTCTCACATCTTGTGTAGCGATAATATAGTTTTTTGTAGGATCCCAAAACGATTCAATACGGTGCTTTATTTTCTCTGCCGTTTCGGAAAACACGCTTGTCTCGTGTGAGTAAAAGTAGTCTGCACCGTCCAATAATGCACGTCGCATGACCATCAATGTGTAAAAATGGACACCTTCAATTTCTTCCCAAAGGTCATAGCAGGGTTGCTGCCATACACTTACTACATAGTAAAGGTCGCGTAGAATCATGGGTATGATGGTGGTGTTGATCAAATCGTGGTGTTGATGAGAAGAGGCTATTTGTAGCATGGCGATGGCACGTTCTGCAGGGCCATCGTTTTGCGGTCTATTAAAATAAGGTTTTAGAGTGTATGCATGAAAAAAACCCATATCCCATACCTTCCCCAGCTCCCTGTATAACCTGTGCCATCTGGATTGAATTTGGGTTCCCCTAAACAGTTACATACCGTTCGAGTGTTTTGTATGTTTGATTGAAAGATGGTATAGTCATCAAGTATGGCATCCGTGTTTCTCTGGAGACCGTGAAGCACCCTGGCTACCAATGCGCTGTCTCTCACCCAAGCATAAAAGTAATCCGGCTCATATGTGGATAGAGAGGCCGCAAAGAAACCTTTGGCGGCACCAGATGGATTGATGTTGCTTAGCATGGCGTGATAACTGATATTCTCCTGTCGATCAATCCAGTCATCAAGGGTATCAAACCCGGATGCTTTGAAAAAAGTCTGGTGATAGTAATGGTCTTTTTTTTTTTATGTATAAGAAGCATGATGTGTTGATATTAATGTTATTATAACTCACCTGATACAATTGAATCAGTTTGTTTGCTGCTTGTACTATAGTATAGTAAAGTTGTTAATATGATGGCTATCAAATAACCAGAAAACATCCTTGTTGTGTTTATTATTATTATTATTATTATTGTACAGAAGCAAAAGAAAGAAAACTAAAACGCCCAGGGGTGAGTTTTTATTTTATTTATCTTTTTATTACAACAGGACAGGTGACCTTTGACATGATGAAATCAGGTTGACATCAGCCATTATTACTTATTATTATTATTATTATTACGGTGATGATTAACTATTGCTTTTATTATTGTTACTACTTCCAGCACCATTGTTACTGACATTACTATTATTGCCATCGTTACCAATAGCAGTTCTTGTGGTGCTATTATTGTTATTACTACTACTGCTACCAGCATTAAACGTCTGATTTAGTAGCGGGCGGAAGCTTAATGATTGATTATTAAAATTGTCAGGTGCGTGGAATGAGTCGTTGAATTGTAAGGCAAGTGCAATATCATCTGATGAAAACAGATTGGTTTCTGGTGTCTTGGTTGATAAACCTGTGCAATGAAAGGATAGGTTCCAATCTTCACAGTAAGGTTTTTCATTCATAAATGAATTCTGAAAAGGCAATGGTTGTTCATGATGATTCAATTGCTGCTGCTGCTGCTGCTGCCGTTGTTGGTCTTGTTGATACTCATTCTTTTGTCTTAATACATTGATATGAAGTGAGTATAAATCACGTATCATAAAATACAATTTATCTGCCATTGCCCAGTGATTACGAGCAGTCTAATTGATTTTAGAGTTAATTGTTGCACTTGCGTGTTTCTATAGAAAAGAGTGATGGACTTACAAGTAATGCCTGAAAGTAAATGCCTAGTGACATTTTGGCTCTTTTGGCCTCTTCTTGGTTTGGCGAGAAGGAAGAGCCAATGATGACGGTTGCCACTGTATAAATGAGATAATTCACAAAAGGTGGCATTAGATTTGCTCGGTTTCTAATATCCTTGAGTAGCAGCGTAACGTTGTCGACTGCTGCCAAGCACTTATCCACGCTGTTTCTTATATAGTCCTTTAATTCCGGCTGCACGAGGTCGGATTTCAGTGTATCCGTCATGACAAGAGAAGGGCGATGTAGTAATACGATTAGCGTATTAAGCAATACATGGAGCTATAAATAAATATGAATATAAATGACCAGCCGTCACTCTCTCTGTCAATGACGACGACAACATACCATTATGAACTGTCGCTTGCTGCCAGTTCCACCCTGGTCCGTCGATGATGCAAAGTTGACGGGCGTGTTCTGCAAATGGACGGGCAGCTCGTTAAACAGCTCGTCAATCATCTTGTCAAGCTTTGAAAAGTCGGAATCGGGATGAAATGGAGGTTTATCTGAGTTTTTATCTTTTCGGTTGACATACAGTGTGATTTTGCCGAGCAGATTAGCACCACGAGTGACATAGGTGAAGCTGCTAAGATAAGGTCGATGGGTAGCCTTTGATGAGATGTTGGTTACGGTGCCCAAGGTGTTTGTGCCTAGAATTTGGCACTCGCGCAGTCGGCTGACGTGTAATAGCAAGTGTTTTTTACCATCGATTGTCTCTGTGTAATACTCTTCGGACTGCTCACAGATTGTGCCTGGTAAAAAGGCAGTGCAGCTACTGTCGAGCAGCATGGAAGGTCTTCCAGTCGCTGCGCTTGAGAATCTAGTTTTTGGCTTATTAATTTACCAATCCACGTTTTATCGTTGTTGCTATTTATTGCAGTACTTACTGATCTATATTAAATACCGCCCAAAATACTCTACGTCTCATCTCTTGCTCTGATAGCTTTTCCAAGCTTCCATTCAATTCATTATCCTTTTCGCTTGACTCCTCATGAAGACCCAGCTCCATTGCCATTCTAATAGCCATTCCCGCGTACATCCAGCATCTAATTTGATGTTATTGCCATGCGTTGCTGTTGTCTTGCTCTTGCGCTTACCTTGGGCCCCTTCCACAGCCATACTCGTGTATGGTCAACAGCGTCAATGCCTGCACATTGTACATTGTGGGCTCGTCTATTGATTTGACAAGCAATTCACGTGCCTTTTCGGCATATTTCTCACCTGCGTGCCATGCAGGATTGTCGTTGATACCAGGACGGTCAGAGAATCTATGTTGAGCTGTGTTTAGTACATGCGAGCCGTGTCATTACTCTTGGCTTTTACCTTGCACACGCAGCCATCAGACTGTAGATAAAGAACTCTGAGCACTTTCGCTCCCTCACATCCTGTCGAACAGTGGCTTGATCAAAGACGGGCGAGCAAGGATAGAGATTTGCAAAGTAAAGGTCAAGAATATGCTCAATCAACTCAATGGACGGGAACGAAACACTTGGCTGTGACGGAGGAGGTGTTCTTAAAATGCTTGAAGAAACACCCGTGAAAAGCGCAGGTGTTTCTGTATTGTTGTTGTTGTTAGTGATGATATTTGGCCTTCGTGGTGAAGGGGTTATAATGGCTGGGGACTGTTGCTGTTGTTGCTGCTGTTGCTGTTGTTGCTGTTGTTGCTGTTGTTGCTGCTGTTGCTGCTGTTGCTGTTGTTGCTGTTGTTGCTGTTGTTGCTGCTGCTGCTGCTGTTGCTGCTGTTGCTGCTCTTGCTGCTGATTAGAAAGAGAAGGAGAAGTCTGCTGGATGGGAGAAAGTGAGGTGCTTTGCTGAGCCTGCTTGTCACTTTCTGCTGGATCGACTTTTTGTAATAGTTGTTCCATCTTGTTTAAGCGCTGTTCCAACAGCTCAATGTAACCACGTCGAGGCCCACGCTTTTTGTTGGAAGAAGTGTATTTACACTCGATTTGGTATCTATTGCAGTTTCCACACGTTGGCTTCTCTCCATCGCATTTGATCTGCAATAAAAAGCCATTGTGTTATTCTTATTCTTATTCTTATTCTTAAAGGGCCTCTTGGAACAAACCTTTTTTCTGCGACATAATTCACAGGCTTGCGTTAACCTTTTTCTTTTGGAGCCTTCTTGCTGACTGCTGCTGCCACCGTTCATTCCACTTTTTTTTATTAAGAATAAAAAGGAAAGAAAGAAAATATTTTGTTTTTTTGGTTGAACGGGAATTTCCAACGGATAAATCTACATTCCGCCTTCGAGTTTGTGTTACGGAATTTAATTTTGCCGATAGTATAAAAAAAGAAATCGTGGAAGTTCTCTTTTTTCTTAAACAACTCTTTTTATCTTTTTTTTTTTTTATCTTTTTGTATTGATAAGGAAACCACTATTCAGACACGCTTATTCTTTCGATATGGATCAATTCTCATGCAGATGCTTTTACTGAAACAAATATTTCTCTTTCAAGCGTATGTCTACAATAGAAATTCTCATTGTATTGGCTGGCTGGTGCACTTTACCGTACCGTAGATTTTGAGAAACAAACATCGCGGGAAGTTTACCCCGATTTATTATTTTAACCGTCTCAGAAATGAGTGCCATTGTTACTTTTGTAAATATATTTAGTACATGTATATCATTACGATGCAGACAATAGATTGGATACCTGGTGGTATCGGTGGATGATATCTGCGCTTGTATGCTTATTATGCTGTGCAAAACTATCATATACGTTACTCTTATTTCATCTAAGCAATACTAAACCTACTTACCCAAAGAGAACAGAAACTGTTTTGCTTTTGGCTGATAATTCAGCGCAAATCCAAATCGATGCGAGAGAATTATTTTCGATATTGCAAAAAGATTGATGCTCTGTCTTAAGTAAATAAGAGTAGTCAATAAATGAATGAGAATGTATTAACAACATTGGTTCTTGACTTTAATCGAGGTTTATAGTCTATTTTCATCTAATTATACTCACAGCAATTTTATTGTTTGTTTCCACAAAAAAAAATGCTTATACAAGGAAACTAAGGGATTATCATTCCTTCAAGTTTAACTTTTCCGGAGAATAAATAATCCGATGCCCTCTTTACTTGCCGTCACAAACAATGTAAAAGTGAATGACACAGCATAGTTTATTGATCGTCACTTTTTTATATAGTCTTTTATTTTTTTTTGGTTTATTTCTTTACTAAAGTAGCTTCAAGTGGATGAGAAGAAGAAAAAAAAATGACCAGAGAGCTTTACTATACAAAATAATTCAAAAAGCAAGTAGGTGACAACAAAAATGGAACTATGAATGAAAAAAGAAATGCCAAAAGAAAAGGAGTGAGAAAGCATGAATGGGTGTGTATCTGTACGAGTGAAAAGTAATAGGAAAATCTACCTTTCATTTTTCTTTCTTTATTGTTCGGTCCATTTTCTCAAATCGTGCCCTGTTGTTGTTGTTAAATGTATAAATATTTAGACACTCTGTCCATCAGAAGAGATAGGTATCTTTCTCTTTGTCAAAAGCGATGCGTTTTCTATCTTTAATTGGAACAAAGAGTGTTTCTTTTTGTGAGAATTGTCATTGATTTTTAATGCCCCCAAATCGTTTTTTAAATCCACTTCCACATCCGTCAATGACGACGTTTCGTCGGTAGTATCCTCGTCGTCGTCGTCGTCGTCGTCAGTACAAGAACCATCATCTTGGAGTGCCGTCATAAACAATGCCCTTCTTACTGCACCGTTTGTATCACTCTTCCTATGCAGTGACTTTAAACTCTTTCTTCGTGCCTTCTCTTCGGCCATACGATGTACTGTATATGAGATATCAAACATTTCCTTCATTGATGCAACTCCGGAATACAAGTCTCTACGAGGTGTTGTTGCGCCTCCTGATGCTACAAACGAAGCGGCGCGTGAGCCTGCACGTGAAGTCACACGAGAATTGATGACCGATGACAGTCCAGATGATGAGCAGACAGCTTGGGGAACAGCCGCTTCCAATTCTTCTTCATCTCGATTCCGTTCCTGGATCATGCGTTTGTACAACTCGGCCTCAGTTTCCGTGCAAGTATCGTTAGATGTAGCAGCGGTGGTGGTTATTAGTGGCGAAACAGGATGGGATGGATCGACCTTGTTTGTATTATCCTAGACAAGTTTTCATCATGTTAGTTGATTCATCTAGATATCGTAGATATCGTCATCGTCATCATCATCTCTCTCACTTTACTTACCTCAGTCTTCATCCAAGGGTGTTCAAGAAATTCATCAATAGAATATCTCGCCTCGGGATCAACACATAACAAATGCTCAATCAAATCCTTGGCCTGATCCGAAATGTCATCCCACCAGGGGCTCAAGAACGTATACTCGCCCCTAGACACCTTTTCCGTCAATGTCTTTATGTTTTCATCATAGAAGGGTGGGAATCCGCACAACATTGTATAGAGCACGCAACCCAAAGCCCACATGTCCACCGACTTTGAATAGCGTTGGTCGGTAACAATCTCTGGGGCGGTATAACCGACAGTTCCGCACGGTGTCCGTGTTTGCTGATCCCACACGACCTTTGAAAGGCCAAAGTCGGCAATCTTCACATGACTGATCCCTCCTCCTCCTATACCAGCAATAAATTCTCCTTCGTCTTCCTTTGAGTCTTCATCATCGTAATCATGGGTTGTTACCGAGGGCGTCACTCTTTCAATAAAATCGATCGGTACAAATAATAAATTCTCGGGTTTAATGTCTCTATGAATCACACCTTTTTCTTCATGTAAATAACGTATTCCTTGGGCCACTTGGCGAATGCAGTGTCGAGATAGATCTTCGCTAAAATAAGTTAGGCGCACAATCTGGTGAAATATTTCTCCACCGTCGCATAACTCCAAAATCAGAAAATAATACTGTTGTTCTTGTTAGTATTCATCGCTATTAAATTAAACAAGCACATTTCACTTTACATCTTGCGTTTCTATAAAGTCAAGTAAAGATATAATCGAGGTATGGTTCAAAGTACGCATGATTTGAACTTCTTTCAAAACACTTGCTTTCTATTGTTTGTTATTGTATTAGCACAATATAATATCCGTCGTTATTGTTGTTGCTTTACCTGCTGATTACTTAGGTCCTTTTTATGTACAATTTTAATCGCCACCTTTTCACCTGTTGTTGGCTTAATAGCTTCGTATACCTTGGAAAAAGCGCCACTAATATATAGCATTGTGAATATTATTCTGCTACACCATAAAAGCATAGCAGCAACAACTTACTCTCCTAGTTTTGATATTAATTGATAGTCTGGTAAGTCTCTGTAAATAGGCATTTTTTGCTTGGCGATATTCTCTTCAGTCACTATTCGAGTGGCGACTTGTCCATATTGTTCATGAACGCTGGAACGACGGGAATGAACAGATGAGCTCCCACTTTTAACGCCCAGGTGGTTATTAGTTGTACTTTCTACTTGTCCCAAAAGAGTCATAATAAATAATTATAATAAATTAATTGAATAATATATATATGTATATATATATGTTCTATAAAGATATTGTTATATATATAATAATATTAAGATAAGAAAAGGAAAAAAAAGAAAAGAGGAAAGATAAAAGGAAAATGGAGGGAAAAAACACACACAGAGG
The DNA here is from genome assembly GCA_024140195.1 of Backusella luteola. Lineage (NCBI taxonomy): Eukaryota > Fungi > Mucoromycota > Mucoromycetes > Mucorales > Backusellaceae > Backusella > Backusella luteola. The sequence continues at coordinate 18,370 of VCJC01001694.1, read as the reverse complement.
GAAAAATGGAAAAAAAAGTGAACTTCCTTTTTTTGTCAATTGAATATCCGCTTGGTCGAGTCATTGAATGACTGACCAAGGAGAGATTTTTATTGTAAGCACCCCCATAAAAAAGGCCCAATACAGTTGGATTGCGATATCGGAATGGCGCATTATGAGCCAGAAAATATTCTATATTCCAGTTTCGAAATGCTATCAACGTATTTCATTGGGAAACCGATGTTTTTTTTATCAAAAAGCCAGTGGCAAAGGGACCACGACAAGTATTCTGATTTCGAGGTAATTCCATTAAACAGTATTCCGATATCGGAGTTCAGCGGTATGAGTTGTGGCGGGTTCGGTATGCGGTGAAGGCACACTCAAAACTAGGGAAAGTGATGAATATGCGGAAGAGCCTACCAATAATATGCTAGTATGTTATTAATAAAATTGGTTGTTATTCTAATACGATTGCAATGGACAAATTCTAGCTGTCGGCCTAGTGTAACAAGTATGTTTTATTCAAAAATCAAGGGACCACAAACCAGGCCATAAAAAAAATGTCTAGCTCAAGACGTTTGTCCAGCCATGTTTTGTCCCAGTGCAATAAAGAAATGGTTATTCATTTCACATACTCTCAGTTATTTGTGTGTTTCTTTTCCGTAATATCTTTAGCTGAATACAACAAGAAAAAGTATATTTATTATTATTATAATTAGCAGTACAGTTCGATAAATAAAGTTTAGGATGATAACGACAAATATCTAGCTTCTTGTGTAATATGCTTAGCACTTTCTTGTTGCTGATGATGAAGGTGTGATTGGCATTAATATTTGTCGGGGCTTTTCGATACACGTATCTAACCATCCCGGCTGATTGATGTTGGTGTTGCCCCTAACTATTGAATGAACGGCTGCTACAGTGGTTTAAACATTGCTCTTTATTATTTTTTATGTCACCAATCCTCACCAAGAGGTGCAGCTATCGCATTAATAGTATATTGCCGCGGGCGACTTGATGAATGTGGATAATGTTATACAATTGAGAAAGTTTACAAGAGGGGGAAATGAGGGGTATGCGAGGGAAAGAATATTAATATACTGTTGGATGAAGACTTGAGTGGACACAGGTTAGGGGTAGTTTCTTCATTAATCCTGGGCGGGAATCTTGGGCAGCAGTTGTTTAGACCACAACCAGAGCTACAAGCAGCGTTAAAACGCAATGCAGTTGTACGCGGGGAGGCGAACGGAAAATGGGTAGCCACTAAGAGGTAGACAGAAACGATGACGGCTGCTACAGTGGAACATTTTATCTGGAAACATGAATATGGAATAAAATGCTGTTTCCAGTTTCCAAAGCAGTGCCAATCTTTCCATTGTATCCAATAGATCAACAGTTTTTTTTTAACTAAATGGTGTATCCGATTGAGCCATATTTCCAAATGCCAGTTCCAACTGCACTTGCATTTTCACTTTGTAGATTAAAGCCATGATGGGAAGAATCTACTCACCGAAATGGCTGACATGGACTGGAATACTGATCTTACCATATCTAGTCACCCTGGTAACATACCCTTTTGGGCGGTCAGCAACCATCACACTAATAACCAGACCTTTGAGTTTTCAGCCCTAACATATTTCAGTAGGTGATTAGACATTACACTAAAGTATCATCAACTTTACCAAATTTTATTATTCCAATTGTAAAAATACCAATAGAAGCGCCATGCTTGTGTAAGACCAGTTGATCGACCATGTTCTTGAGAACCCGAAGGACCTTGTGACTTTTCTTGAGAATTTCTTTGTTACCATTTCCCTCGACATACTTTGCTGCTTCACCTGCAGCGTACTCGAAGCTTTTCGTGCTATTGGGGTACGATTCGCGGACTAGTAAATCAAATCTGCGACCCATTGGCTTCCTGGTTTTAGAGTTTACATCCAAAAGATTTCTCTTGAGTGCTTTTCTGTTGGAATTCGATGTGGACACGCTTTCACCCTTAGGCAAAATTGAGTCTTGTTATTTCAAAGAAAAAATATAAAAGTGTTTAATGTTTTCCTTTCTTTTCGCTTTTCAAGTCAGCTCCAAATTATTAAACAAGGCTAGGATAACATTTTCAAGTACATCTTTAAAGGAAGATGAGAACCGAAATATAGAAACTAGTTGAAGGACATACACACTTTCCTCTTGGTATCGAAGCACTATCACCTGGCAGACAAGACCCATCACTTGAAAGATTGGGATTTTGATAGATTTAGGAGAGACACCAGCAGTCACCCAAGACACTTTTGATTTTGTCGTGATATAGCTTCGAAGAAAACGCCGTCTTGGCGAATTCACAGATGGCGAGGTCTGCTTTGGAGGCATTTCGGGCGGCGAGGATACAACGATCTAACTTGGCATCGGTTGCTTTGTTGTATCGCTTGTTTTTAGAAGAGAATCGCTCTCCTCTTCAGGTGTTTCATTCTCCTTATTCACTCTGCTGGATGACATGGTAAACAGCAATCGAAATTAAGAGAGAGCAGCGTTAACGGAAAGAATAATAGACAAAGTATATATTAACGTAAAGTGTACACTTTAAAAACCTTCTGTCAAGAGCTAAGGCGATGTGAACATTAATACAGTGGATTCCCGCCAACTCCCTTCTATTCATAGGCATTTCCATTGTTGTCACAAATAAAAGAGCTGGACAATAAAAAACAGCTCTAGTTTTCTATTGGTAATAATGATAATAAAAGTAAATGTAATCATAATACCAAAGGTATTTTACCTTATTTTGAGATTGCTGATGCTACTCCCACTGGGAGTAAACAAGTCATTTTTTTTGTTGAGTGTAGCTAAAGTGAAAGAAAAGACAGAAAAAGATAAATAAAAACGATTTTTTTTTCTTCTGCTCAAGTAATGAGCCAGGTACTCTTTTTGATAAATATAATAATGAAACTACGCCGCATAGAACAACCAAACCATCGTTCTCGTTGTTAGATATATAATATGTTAACCTCGATCAATGATATTCTATCCACATAAACTTGATGATTAAATTTGGGATATTCCAATGAAGTATCATCATTATGTAATGGAAACTGGCTTATAAGTGATGATATATGTTATAAATCCAGAGTGGCTGCTTTTACAAAAAAAAAAAAATACCGGGCGGCGATTTTGATTGGATCCCGTTTTGTACATTTCAGCCACCCAGTTTTTTTTTTCAAGTGTGTGCACACATTTTCGATTCACATGAATGCAGAGTTTTTCTCTTTCTCACACACTTCAAAATGGATATTCATAATATTGAGGACTATCTCGACTTACAAGATCAGCACGAACTGAATCTCCTTTCAGCTGAAGATGATGGCTCGGAGCAGAAACAGCAAGATAACCACACAGAATGGCATTCAGAAACTGCACCGCTCATTATCCAAGATGATGTGCTTGACAACAATCCATTCATGTACACAGATGCAAACTGGAGCCTATTACAATCCAATGTGCAATTAGAGGGAATTAATCTAACCCAGCTTATAAATCAAACAGCCAATGGAATCAGCACCAGCAATGACACTAATGGCGATAAGAATACAGCTTTTGTAACTCCCGATTCGCTCTTAAAAAATACGCCTTCGGAAGTCAACGAGCCAGAGCAACGCATTACACGCTCAAGAGCAAAAGGTGTGACCGCTCACACCAACCCAGTAGAACCAAAAAAGCGAGCGACGCGACAGAAAAAGCTTTACTGTACATGTCAGCAACCGTATAATGGGAAGCCCATGGTCCAGTGCGATCAGTGTCAAGAATGGTAAGCCTAGGTGGATCATGTCCATTCTCATAAATTAATTCATGTTTGATAGGTTCCATTGTACTTGTGTAGGATTTGATCCGGATACAACAGATGATGTTGATTGGTCGTGTCAGAGCTGTAAAGGTAAGTACTGTCTCTTTTTTCTTTTTCTTTCTTTCTTTCTTTCTTCAATGATGATGATAAGCCATCAAAAGTGGAGCATGCGTTGTCTACGCATATCATCATATATATACTTTATATTCTTTCCTTGTTTCTTTCTAAAAAGGCAAGGGAACACAAGTCAAGACAGGAAAGAATATCTTTAATACTTTTTAACAATTATACCCTCTTAAACCATATAAATGATTATTCAACAAATGAACAAATATAGAACCTTTTGCTATCAAGTATCTTGTTTATTATTATTATTATCATTATTACTTTCTCTTCTTTTTTATGTACTGGAGGAAATGAGGCTAATGCAAAACCAACTTGTGTCATGTCCACTGCCTTACATGGAGACATTAAGTCTAAAAAAGACCAAGGCGAGGCCTGTGTTGTTAGAGAGAGAGAGAGAGTGTGTGTGTATGTGTGTATGTGTATGTGTATGTGTGTTTGTGTGTATGTGTGGGTGAGAGAGTGGGGCGAAAGCCATAAAAGGTGCAGCGTAAACCCAGTGTCTTTATATGTTTATATAGCAATATAAATTGAAAGAAAGAAAGAAAGAAAAAGATATTATGATTATTACCAGGAAAACTCACACTCTCTTTTATTTCATTCTAGATAAAGAAGCTAACCAAGAAGAGGAGAAAGACCAAACAAAGTCAAAAGTGTCCAAAACGCCACCACCACCACCACCGCCGCCTGAACCTGTCAAAACACCAACGCGTACGACTCGAAGCTCAAAGCAGTCAACGTGTCTCTACTCTGGCTGCAATAATCGTACACGTGCCGATTCTTACTGCAGCGATGTATGCGCACGTAAATCAAATGAAAAGGTGGCGCATGAATCCAGTCCAAAAAGCAAGAGGAATAAGAACAAGAAGAAAGAAAGCGACGACACCAACAACAATGGTGATGATGATGAATATAAAGACGAGCAAGAGGATGATGCCGAAGAAGAGAAGGATGAAAAAGATAACAAGACAAAGAAGGAAAAAGAGGATGTGTTTGCATTTAAACCTGTCGAATCAACACTAAAACGCAGGCGTCCATCGCGTTTACAAACATTTTCAAAGAGAAGCACAAATAAGGAGCAGATAGAGACGGAGGAGGAGACTTCATCAAAGAGCCCATCAACAGAACCAGATACACCAAGCTCCGAAAACGCGCCGATGTCCCCGAGTCAGATGTCTGAGCAAGTAAACCCTGTTCGCCGTAATGTAATCAAAAATTTGAGTCAAATCCTGAAAACGATTCTAGAGTCCGCAATGGAGAAGGCACCTGAAATGTTTGAGGATGATAAGGATAAACCGGTACAGGAAAGAGCAGAGAACCTTGCTCGTGCAATTGAAAACACAATGTTTGACCAACTAGGCGATATCAAGGAAGGCCAAAAACAGCGTACCTGTGGTGAACCCTACAAAAGCAAGTTTAGATCCCTTTTGTACAACCTGAAAGACAAGGCCAATGAAACTTTCCAACTGCGCGTCGTGTCCAGTGATCTTGAGCCCATCGAGTTGATCAATATGTCATCTGAAGACATGGCTAACCCTGAGCTAAAGTCTATGGACGAAGTGCTTCGAAAGAAGGGCTTAAAGGAGTCGGTGCTGAAGCTGGTCAACACACCCATCATTAAAAAGACACACAAGGGTGATATCATCATGATTCCAAGCAAGGATGACACCTCTAGCAGTTATACAGAAGAAACATCTACCCCTACTCCTGTTCCTGCACCTGAGCCATTGCCTGCACAAACCCAAGATACCTTTCAGCCGGCTGTCCCCACTGGACCCGATGCCAAGATGGACCCATTAGATGATATATTGGCTCGTATCAGTGTGGCCAATCCAACACAAGACAGCAAGCGCTATGCCTCGGCCAACTTGGAAGATGAGGCTGTGAAGAAGCGAAAGATAACTCGTGATGTAGAGGATTGGCTGGGTGAAGAAGAAGACACGCCTTTCCAAGTAGACGAAGTGGATGAAACAGAAATCCTAAACAATGAGACGAGCGACGAGAATCCAACTAAAGAAGACCAGGAACAAAACACCCCAATGGATATTGATGTGCCTAAATTACCCACCATCTGGGAAGGACGTATCAACATGCCGCAAGTTGCTGATTTTGAAGCCTCAGCCAGACAAATCGGTGGTAGAATGCTGAATGAAGAAGAATGGGCAGATGTGCTTTCACCAACAATGTGGGTTGAAGGACGTATACCATCGGAGAGAGTGACAAATTACGTTACACAAAGTCAATACTCAACAAGTCGAGAGATTGTTCTTTTAGAAATTGAGGCAGGATCCAACAGAAGCGGCGACACGCCAGAGATAAGAGAGTTGAACGACAGACAGGCTCACATACTATTAGAATATCTTGAAACACGTAAACGCTATGCGGTTGTCGGTCATAACAAGACCAAAATAAAGGACTTTTACCTTGTTCCATTGTATAAACATCAACATATCCCCGACTGTCTCTACGTTGTACGCGTAGAGGAAACTGTGCGTGAATGTGATCTATTCCTGGGCGTGCTGATCTTGTCCAAACAAGCACCCCCAGCCAATCAGGCATATTTACCACCTCAAGCGCATCCCACACCCTATCGTCCCCCTTACTAATTTCTTTTTTTAAATAAAAATACATACAAAAATGCTTTTTATATATACATTAATACAAACGAGCTTGAACTCGTCTATTTTCAAAAAACAAAGATATGCCCCTTAAAAGTGTTGTGTTTATTATTATTATTATTATACATGTAATCTCAAATACAGCATCCAGAAGTAACGATGGTGTCAAATAAAACAAGTAAACAGTACTTAAAAGTCTAAAGTGCCATGCGCAAATATTTATTTATTTGTCTATTTTACTCAAAAAAGTAAACCGAGAATAACAGCAATAATAATAATAAGAAAAGATGAATCCGAACACTTAAAGTGTATATTGATCAAGTCTAATTTATCTCAATTCAGACTTTACTAGAAATAAACATTGAAACACACATGCAAGTACATTAGGTTTTAAGAAATATTATCACTAGATTACTCCAAAACCACTGTTTTACATTAATTTAAGCGAGATCCGTTCTTCAAGTAACACAAAAAAGTTTTTTCTTTTTTTGATAATTCAAGCGGAACTGATGGAATAGTTTTCCCTTCTCCACACTCAAAACCATTTTTATTAATATTAAAAAAAAGACTTGCAATAAATCAACAATCAATCAGCCAGTTCATTAAAATAGGACTGTCTTTTGTTAATTAACTTGACATTTTGGTATCTTTGGTTTTCTCAAATCCAAATTGAGAAAAAGGAGAAATATTAATAATAATTACATGAAAAAAAAAGGTAGTTGGAACAAGAGGTCCCATGAATGCATCTCACAAAGCGGATCTTCTATTTCGTGTAAAATACATCATTGTCGCACAACAAGCTAATTCAACAGTAGAAGATTTTAAAAATACAAAAAATAAATCATTAAAAAAAGCAAAGCAAAGGGGATTAAGGAGTGGTGATCTACTTATATAAGATGAATTGACAATACTTATTATTCTGTAAGGGGAAACACAAAGATATATACTTTGACGTTATAAAAAAGCTTATATGGTCATCACATTACAGAATAAAAGGTCCCAGCAAAAAAAGGCCAAATAAAGGACTGTGTTGTCAATAACATTGTATAAATAAACTGGGTGGTCGAGCCCCCTTTCTCTTCTTCTTTTTCTTTTACTTGTTTTAATTACTCTTTTATTGTAAACCTTTTTTCTTTCTTTCTTTCTTTGTAATATAATACTTCTTCATATATATATATATATATATATGTATATATGGGAATAGAATATACCCAACATACATAAGAAACCTTTCCTTCTCTTTTTAAATACATTATATATCCTTCCCTTCTTTTCTTGTAAATAACATGCTGTCCAGTAGAGTAGCCCCAGAAGAAAACACTGTAAATCATTCGCATCTTGGTAAGAAGGGGCATATCTTTGTGTAAAGGAGTAAAAGAGGAGGGAACAGATCGGATAAAGATATTAATCATCATTATGTGTATTCATATTAATAACAATACTTTTAGTTCCATGGCTTCGTAAGAAAGAAAGCAGCTGGTCGGTTCTCAGTCATAAACCTAAACCTAAACCTGTCACTCTCACGCCCTCATTCTCCACACTCTCACTTGCACTTTCCGATACCTCAACTTTAAACGAAACCGAGTTGCCACCAACTTATCATGATAAATCACATCCCTGGGTCTATCAGTTCCCTTCTTATTTAGCAGAACGAATGGTGATTCCACGAGAGGAAGAGGGTTATGAAATATTACCAGACTATGACTGCACCATCGACAAGACATTTTACACTTATGTAAAGTGTGAATTTTCGCATCCAAACATAAAGGCAAAAAGTAGATCATGGAGGTAAATCATTTTTCATAAATGCTTTTTTTTAAACTCCCTTCATCTTTAACGAATTACATGTTGCTCTAGATACTTTTATGTACAGATCTATGGGACCATGATTATGGCATTCAAAAATGATCCTAAACAAAAGAAGAAGGCCACTCCAGTATGGAAGTATTCAATGTGCGGTGCAGAGGTCAAGGTGGCATCTGATTACCTCAAATATCGCCATGTTATCCGTTTAAAACTTCATAACGGACCACAATTCTTATTGCGAACACGCAACGATAAGCAATCAAATGAATGGATTTCATATATTGAAACATCCGTGAACATTAGTACAGATTTAGATGATCGCAAAATGCCAACGTTTATCACTCTACCCACTTCTAGACGTAGACAATTGCAGCGACAAGCAACCCAAATAGTACAAGAAACCTTGACATGAAAATAGACAAACCAGATTTGATCACGTGCTTTCAAAATTTCGGCCTCATTTTTTTTCTTTTTTTCTTTTTGCCTTTTCTTTTATTTTTTTCCTCTTTTTTTTCCCTTTTTTCTCTGCTTCTGTCGTACGTGGACCTTAATATTTTATTGATTTAATCATTAAATTAATTGCTCTTTATTTGTACTTTTTTACCGCGTTCAGTAAAGAATTGGGCAATAAAACCATAGAAAAGAAAATCACATCAAAAAACAAGACAAAAAAAAGGTGTTTTTCCATTATTTCTTACATTCAACGAATTTATTTAGTTATTAACTCCTATTTTATTTATTTATTATTATTATTTATATTAAAGGAACCAAAGCGCCTTTTTTCTTTTTCTTTTTTTTTGTTTTTCCCTTTTTCTTTTGATAAAAACGTAACAACAACAGTCGTAGTAACAATAAGAACAAGGACAGCAATTAGAAGAAGCAGACAAAAACGAAAGAAAGAAAGAAAGAAGAAAGAATAGACCAGTTTGGTTAATAAACAAGTTGATAAGGAAAGAACCGAACGAAAGAAAAAAGAAAGAAAGCAAAGTGAAGAGACTCGATGAACCCAGCAAACAACGCTAGTCTTGGACAGGTCAGCGATGTGCCAAATGCCAATTGGCGCAATGAAGTGTCTGTGAACGATAGAACTCGATTTGTGAGCCAACTGTAAATACCGATTTCTTGTTATTGTTAATATTATTAATGGATTTGTGCATATAATTGAATGCGCGTCTGACTAAACTCATACCATTGTTATTGCTGCTGTTGCCTTTTCGGATTTATTTATTTAGGAGCATGGCTTTGAAGCGTCTAACACCCAATGCCTCGGACGATGAAACTTATGCTTCAGCTAGCAACTTTGAAGCTAGTCTTTATCAAGGCTGCACAAATAAAGTAGGTTCAAAATCATGACGAGCCAAAATAACAAATTCACTCAATTAATATGCTGTATACCATATATAGAATCAGTACATTTTATACTATGCAAAGAAATTTCAAAGTATAAAGGACCAGCTTATTCATGGCCAGAATGTGCCCGCTAACAATCTACTTCAGCAGCCAATGTCGCCTTTGGTTTCATCTCCCCAAAGCCGCAACTTCCAATCTCCTCTGAATTTGAGCCAGCAACAGCTCATGCTCGGTCAAAACCAAATGCGTCCCAATCTCCATCAACAGGCCATGCTTCAAGGAAGACAGCCTTCTTCTACTTTGCAACAGCCTGCTCAGTCGTCCCAAGCACAGGTTCAGGCTCAAATGCTTGCCCTTCAAAGATCCGCTGCTGCCGCAGGTGCTTCTGCTAATCCTGCTATGCCACAATCGATGTCTCCAGCCCAGCGTCCTCCCACGGCTAACAGTCAATCGCCTTTAAACATGCTGAATATGAATGCAAATAGCCCTCAAGGTTTAAATTTGTCTCAACAGCAATTTCAAATGTTTTTTGCACGCCAAATGGCTCTTCAGCAGCAGCAACAACAACAGCAACAACAGCAACAACAACAACAACAGCAACAACAACAGCAACAGCAACAGCAACAGCAACAGCAACAGCAACAGCAACAGCAACAGCAACAGCAACAGCAACAACAACAACAACAACAGCAACAACAGCAGCAGCAGCAGCAACAGCAACAGCAGCACCAACAGCAACAGCAGCAACAACAGCAACAACAGCAACAGCAACAACAGCAGACACCGACACAAACACAGACGCAACAGACGCAACAAGCACAGCAGGGACAATCACAAAAGCTGCAAGCACAGCAGCCTCATTTGGCACAGACAGCACAAAATCAAGCATTTTTACAATCAACGGCTCCCATGATGAACAAGGCGGCGGGCATGTCTGGCAATGTCCGACCCCAGGGAACTAACTTTTCAACAGCCGGTGCAAATTACCCCAATATGAATATGGCTGCTGCAAGTCAAATGATGGGTCAGAGGCCACAAGGTTTTCAGCAACAGCAGCAAAATATGATGAGACCTCAAAATATGATGAATCAAGAAATGCTAATGCAAAGATATCAACAACAACAACAGCAACAGCAACAGCAGCAACAGCAACAGCAGCAACAGCAGCAGCAGGGGATTCATGGTCAAATGGGTATCCAACGACCTGCTATGATCCAAATGCCCATCAAACCACTCACTCATCAACAACGCAATAGCGCGGCTGCTGTTGTAAAGCAAATGGACGAAGGCATACGACAGGGAAGAGGTAATTATCACTGATAGTTAATAATTGGGGACAAGGAGTGTGTGGACATTGCGGGTGAAATAGATTGCGTTTTGTTTTACTTATTCTTATACTTATAGCACGTGGTAACGTTATTGAAAACATGAGTGAACAGGATAAAAGCGATATCCGCGAACTAATCCAGCAAATGAAAAGCATGTACGATAAAATTGACAATTTACTACCGGTTTTCCTTGCAATGACCGGCAATATCGAAGCAACGCGTCGCTTGATATTAATGAAGTACATGTTTGAAGACCAATTGACTTCATTGCCACAGAACAAATTCATCATCAGTTTGGAGCATTTACATAAACTAAAGGAACAATTTAGTGGCTACTTTGCTTGGGTTCGTAATGCTGTTGGTCAGCAGCAACAGCAGCAGTCACAAGGATCGCCAATGATGAATCCTCAGCAGCAGCTTCCGCAACAGCAAGGCTCGCCTATGCTGAATCAGCAACAGTTGAATGATTTGGGCTCTATGCCGATGAATTTGCAGCAGCAGCAAATGCAAATGCAAATACAAATGCAGCAGCAGCAGCAGCAGCAGCAGCAGCAGCAGCAGATGGCCCAACCGTCTGCTATGCAAAATAATATTAATTCCATGCAGAATTATTCTCAGGTGAATACAATGCCTCAGGCTCAGGCTATGGCTCAATTGCAGGCACACCAGCAACAATTGGCTGCACATGCATCACTTGCTCAACAGCAAACTCAGCAGCCTGATCAACAGCAACAGATGGGCTCTATGCATGACGCTGGCGTAGTAAATGAGAATAATAATACAAATGGGGCAGAGTTACCGCAGGGCCAAAGTCAAGAAGCCCAGCCTGCTAATTCTACAGCATCCACTCCTACCCTTTCAGAAGCCATCAGTAGTATCAAGCGTGGTAGCATTGATTTGAAACTTCCTCCTTCCAAAAAACAACGTGGTACCAGATCTGCCGCCAATTCACCTACAATGAAGCGAAAGAAGAGAAAGTCATCAAGTCCAAATACCACGCCTGCTTCCATGCCTTCATCTATCCCCACTTCCATGTCTGCATCTACACCAAGCTCCTTGCCAATGGCTCTTCCAGTGTCCGTTTCCGACAATCAGCCGAGCATGACAAATCATAATATGAATAATAGCATCAACAACAATACCAATTATAATAATAATAGTAATAATGAAAACGTCAATGATAATAATAATAGTAATATCAACAACAACATCAATGATGATGATGACAATACCAAGCCTGCCATGTTCAACAGCATGAATATTTCTCAGTCCATCAATCAGGTCTTGTACAATAACGGTCAAGGTGGAGCAAGTGGCATCCCAGTAAAAGGGGGTATGCCGTTGAGCCAGCATCAAGCTCAATCACAAACCTTTTATATAGCGGCAATTAATAACGGCATCCCGCCTCAGATTATTAATCTACTCCCTCCAAAGGCATTACAGTTAAATTGGCTCTTGTACCAAGCGGGCCAAAAGCAGATGACCCTGACTCCTCAGCAACAGCACCAGATCCAGAAAATATTAAATGACCATATTGAGCATGCAAAACAACAGCTTCATATGCATCAAAATCAAAATCAAAATCAACAGCACCAAACCCCACAATTACACAATCAACCTCAAGGTGAACCTCAGCAAAGCCTTTCATCATCAAACCCATCACAGGCAAAAATAGAACCATCTGAAACAGAGCCCGACATGTTTATTAAATTAGAAGAAGCCCAGTCATCATTACAAAACACGATACCCTCCAATGTAACAACATCTGCACCTACTAGAGTGACTCCGTCTTCCATGGTACCACCCGGAATGGATGATGTCATGTCATCTATGCTGTTCCCTCAACACCCTCCATCACCACAACAACAGCACCAAAATTCACAACCACAACTACCACCACATTCACAATCACAACCACAATCACAGCAACCGCAACAGCCGTCTCCAGTGTCACAAAAACAATCACATATTTCCCCTCAACAACAGCAACAACATCAAACACCCCAGGCGAACCCTCTATCCATCCAACATGACAATCATGCTTTTGATGGCTTCTCGGGCGCCTTAAAAGAGGGTTACAAGGATGAAACTTTTGGTACACCTGACATGACACTATTAAAACGAGAAACAACAAACGAATTGGACGATTTGCAGGCATCGTCTTCGTGGTTTGATTCCAACCTTGATTTGGGGCTTGATGTATTTGATTGGGATAACAATGACTTTGTAAAATTAGACGATGAGACAAACCTCAATTTATTAAGTAATAACAGTGGTAATAGCAGTAATAATGGCGAAAAAAAAACGTCTGATGATAAAAACCTAATGGATGAGAATGGCAAGCTGTGTGTTGTCGGTCTATAATACTAGTAATAACAATAATAATGAATATATTTAAACAATAAAAAAAAATCATGCACACATACACAACGTTTACTTTATGACCATTTCGGACATGTTTAATGTTGAGGAGAATTGAACCAATCCGCATCGTCTAATCGATTGAATTACACATCTTAGATTGATCTGAGATTCATTTTTTGGTGTATTTATGTGATATTCTCACTTTTTTCTTTTTTTTTTTTGCTTGCGTTCTCTTTCTTTCTTTCCTTTCTATTGTTTAACTTTATTCACGATACGAGAAAAGAGGAATAAACATGACCATTGATCTTTGTAAGTGAGATCAATATCAAGGTGGTAATCGTACTAAAGCAAAGAGAACTCTTGTATACACAAAGCAAAGCCCAGATATCCTCAGGACACCTATTGGGGTAGATTACGCCATTTTATTGATGTAACAGATCCACGGTAAAGATATTTATTGGAAGGAATAAGCGCAAGCGAAATAACAATGGCGTTGTAGAACACTTTTTGTGTCAAGCAAAGAGCTTGAAAGATGTAAGGATTTATTGGCTAATAAGAGCCAATATGATCAAGTGGATCCCGAAAAACTCTGGAAAGCGAAAAAAGGTATGTATAAAGTAAAACAAAAAATATTACCGAGACGTGAAATTACAACATTTATACATCTTGATAATGAAAAGTTGTGGACTCCACCATACATCCCGATACGAACGAGCCGGTTTTTTTGCCTTTCAGAATGTCCTCTTTTGTGCCTACGAATATGGTTTTAGTAGCTGGCATGCTGTTGCCTAATCCAAGTGTAATGTATATATATATGCTTGTGAAAAATCGAGTGCTAATAGCGTCTTGTTTACCAGATTAAAAGCATCCTGTTTTGGCAGTGGGCTAATCAGAGTGTGAATGTTGCCTTTAACTCTGCCAACGCGAATAAAACAACACCAATGAGTCTAAAGGAAACTGGAAGTGAGTTGTAAAAAAAAGAGAGAAAAGAAAAGAAAGGCAAAGTAAAAAGCGGGTGTACTAAATGGAGACATTCCTCTCTTTATATGATTATTAGTTGCTTATGCTTCAGCTGTCACTACATCATGCGCTTTGGCTGTTGGATTGAACCAATCCGTACCAAAATTGAATATCTCGCCTCAATTAAAATCACTTTGTATGAAGCTTGTCCCCTTCACCGCCGTTGCTGCAGCAGGTACAGTTAACGTCTTTTTAATGCGTGGGAAAGAAATCAGAGATGGTATCGACGTCTTTACCGAGCAGGGCGAATCGGTTGGTAAATCCAAGCAAGCTGGTTTATCAGCAGTGTCTCAAGTAAGTTGATTGACATTTACTATTTACGTCTTTATTAACTGAATAAACAAATAAACAAACAACAAACAAAAAGGTTGCCATATCTCGTGTTTTGACAAACGCGCCTGTACTAATTATACCACCAATCATTTTGGGTCGTCTTCAAAAGACGGAATTTATAAAAGCACGTCCTGGGCTGGTGGCACCTATTAACTTTGGTAACTAAATAGCATGACTCACTATGGGTGAATACTAAATATATACGTGAATAGGTCTGATTGCATTGTCACTCATGACTGCTTTACCTGCTGCAATTGCGGTATTCCCGCAGATTGGCGAGCTAGAAACTTCAAAGATCGAAAAGGAGTTCCAAGGCTTAAAAGATAAGCAGGGAAACCCCATTGAAAAGGTGTATTTTAACAAAGGACTCTAATAACAATATTCTGGTGTTTATTCCATGTGTACTTTAGCATCATAAAAGAAATAAGCACTCGAATAAATATAGTAGAAAAACAAGTCGTCTTCTTTCTTTCTTTCTTTATAATAACTGTACATGACCAAAATTGGTTCAATACAGCATTTACCATTGTAGACCAACTCGAAAGGATGCTTGAATTTATTGCTATGAAACGACAAAAACACCGCCCCAATTGGCAGTAGTCAACTGGTTTCCCCGCTCTTTACCTCCGTTACAAAGAGGTGCCACGTCAACTCTACTTTTGTAATAAGTATACACTTTGTAATATTGAAACCGGTCAGCAGATCGGCTGTACATACCAGATATCAACCTCTGTCCTTCTTCAAGAGAATAGCTAATAAACGACCCCCCATATTCAGGTGCTGAATCGAACTTTACTCCTGTGACTTGATTGGTGCGATAATATCACTTTTAAACACTAAAAACTTTGGAAAAAGTTCTTTTTTCTTCTTCTTCTTCTCCTTTCTTATTACCAAACCGCTAATAGCCCACAAAACTTTCTCTTGAGAAAACCAAACTAAAACAGCAACCAACTGGATATGTCCATGAAGAAATTACAGAGTAACTAAAGCATAATAAATAGTAACAACAAATTGGCTCATTGATGAAAAAATAACATTGTCTCCCTTTTTTCCTTGTAAAAAGCCGAGATTGATAGACTTTTGAAGAAAGTCGCAGAAGGAGTAGAGACATTCGAGACGATATTTGAAAAGATTCACACTACACAGAATGCCAATCAAAAGGACAAGTATGAGCTAGATTTGAAAAAGGAGATCAAAAAGCTGCAGCGATTACGTGACCAAATTAAGACGTGGCTTTCTTCCAACGATATCAAGGACAAGCGTCAATTAATGGACAATCGCAAGCTGATTGAGACCCAGATGGAGCGATTCAAGCAGATTGAACGAGAAATGAAGACAAAGGCCTACTCAAGAGAGGGTCTCATGTTGAAGGAGAAGCTTGATCCAAAGGACCAAGAAAAGGTCGAGATTTGTGACTTCATCACCTCCATGGTCGATGAACTCTCCAGACAGATTGAAAAGACAGAGTTTGAAATCGAAAACCTTTCCAGCACAACTTCGAGAAAGGGCAAGAAGGACACGCAGCGTATAGAACGCATCAGTGAGCTCGAGCTTTTGAACGAAAGAAAGAACTGGCACATCAACAGACTCGAGCTAATCTTGAGATTGCTTGAAAATGACCATTTGGAGCCTGAGAGTGTGAATGATTTGAAGGACACGATACAATACTATGTGGAAAGCAACCAGGAGCCTGATTTCGAAGAGGTGGAGGATATGTATGATGACCTGAATTTGGAGGAAGAGGAGAAGCTGTTTGCTATTAGAAGCGAATACCATCAAGACAGTAAGTCATGCATTGGGTGTGTTTAATGGTGTATTAAACGTAAATAATGTGACTTGCAGATAAATCAGACACTCAATCTGAGAAGGAAGACGAAGAAGACGACGACGAGGTAAGGAACAAGATGGCGTCATCAGTAGTAAATGACTCACGTCCTATCCAGGAGGAGGGATTCTCAAATATATCAAGTCCCATCCAGAGTCCGGGTAAGTGGTAAAGAGAAAGTCATTGGGATGATGATTGCTAACTCGATTCTCTCGTGCTAACAGCTATTACAGATCAAGGTAAGACGAGCCTTTATATATATAAATAAACAAACCAATAACACTTGCATTTATATAATAGATCAACCTACTCTTCTTGCCAAGGCGGTATCTCGTGCAGATGCTTCTTCATCCTCTTCTAATCCCTCAACACCCACCACCACCAACACCCTCAAGTATGCACAAGCTGCAGCCTCTAGTAGCAATGGTCCTTCAAATGATAAAGGTATTGACAACAAATATATTTGAATCATATATCAATGCCTAACAATAACCACTAGTTGTGTCAGCCTGGGTTGAGCCACCCAAGATTGTTGATCAATCAAGACAAAGTGAGGATCCAAAACAACCGCAAAACACGTCAAATAATGTAATGCCTTTATCATCAAACCAAGGAGCAGTAAGTATATATATATGTATTCACCAAGTGTAGTGGAGTGGTTTTTCATCATAAGTAAATAGGATTTGACAGTATTGCCTGCTTCTCTTGCTGACTTGGCACCCTCCTTTGAATCTGTCAAAACAAAAGGTAGTTTACATTATAGATTATAGATTATAGATTATAGAGTGCAAAACTAATGCAGAACATTAGGATTACACAGAGACGATGTACAATACACGAATCAAATGCTGGATGCTAGTTTACAGCACGTTCCTGATCTCATTGATTCCGAGAGACCCAAAGTATATCAACCTCGTAATCCATACAACACACCAAGCTACTATCCTCAACAGCCACTCGCTATCTTTGATAATCCCATTCTATTTGACAAGTTTGACATGGATACATTGTTTTATATCTTTTATTACCAGCAAGGCACCTATCAACAGTAAGTTTATCACTCATTTAGCCCATTTTACGTGATAATAATAACATCAACTATGAAACAGGTATCTAGCGGCTAAAGAGCTGAAGAAGCAGTCTTGGCGATTCCATAAAAAATACCTTACATGGTTCCAGCGCCATGAAGAACCCAGAAAGATCACTGATGACTATGAACAAGGAACATACATCTATTTCGATTATGAGGGTGCATGGTGTCAGCGTAAAAAGACTGAATTTAGATTCGAGTATCGCTTCTTGGAAGAGTCATGAATCAATTGATTCTATTTTACTTTAAGCAACAATAAAAGTTAATACCCTTGA
Organism: Backusella luteola; assembly: GCA_024140195.1. Classification (NCBI taxonomy): domain Eukaryota; kingdom Fungi; phylum Mucoromycota; class Mucoromycetes; order Mucorales; family Backusellaceae; genus Backusella; species Backusella luteola. The sequence continues at coordinate 430 of VCJC01001694.1, read as the reverse complement.
TTGTATCCTCTCTTGAGCTTTTTATCATTGATGAACTCGCTCAAGAATTAAGTATTGATTTTGGGAGATGCTTTCTTTTGGATTATATTGTTGCTGGTTATTAATATATATGTCTCAAGCAAAGAAAGTCCAATATTTTTCAAGTGATGCAAAAGACTCTGTTACTAATATAAATATCATATCTGCTTGTTCATGCTTTTTAACAGAATTATACCCCTGAATAGTATTGTATTAAAAAAAGCGACATTACTATTTTTTTGAATGCGTTGCAATGTTGTCATCCTTTAAGCTCTCTTTTAGCACCAAGAAAAAGCACAACCCAGAGTTGATCGAAGTCTTCACCTTTTAATATTAAAATTAGAAGTTACTACTGGTTTTTTAGTGAGAATTGGCGCCTTTGCAAAACCTTTTGGTCAAAAGCAAAAAAAAA
>VCJC01000169.1:32141-46243 GCA_024140195.1 Backusella luteola | reverse complement strand
GCCTTCTTCCTCATGACGGTGCCTTTGTCTGTAGTGGGTAGTTTTTTTCTCAGAGGAAGAATTTCCACCATTTGAGGGACAATTTTGCTGAAGTTGGGACAGTCTTTGTTGGCTTCATTGACAGCTTCATGGACATCGGCTATCATTTGATTAGGAGACAGATCGAGTGCATACTCAACATTCAAGCTGATGAGAGCAGCAGTGCAGTGGCGACCATGACCAATAATGGAAACCTGATCAACGATAGGGAACTGACGAATGGTGTTCTCCATTGGTAATGGGTTTGTCTTTTCTCCGTTTTCCATGACGAGAATATCATCTTTACGTCCATAGTAAATATAATGGCCAGGATTTTTAGAATCTTCTACGAAAAGGTCATTTGTATCAAAACCACCATCGGGACGATTGGCTACATTAATGGCAAGGAAAGGAGTATCAGCACGAGCATACATGTGTTTAATATGTGGCTCATCTGGTACAACGACTTCAAACTGGATATAAGGTTCACCATCAGAATCAACGTCAAAGTTGGTAACGGAATTCCAAGCCTTGTTCTCTGAGTTCATATCGGAGGTCATACATGTTGTAAGCTCAGTCATTCCATGAATATTACGAACATTCATCCCATGCTCCTGGAACCACTCGCCAGTTTCATGTTTTAATGGCGCACCCGCATAAAGAATATACTTAATATATGAAGCAACGTGATAGTCTTTGGTTTCTTTCATGTAGTCGTGCATTTGTTCGAGAATATAGGGCGTGACACACATAACACTACACTTGTTATGACTCAATGCAAACATAATGTCTTGGGTAGATGTTGGTAAGCGATCCAAAATCACAGCACTGCCACCAAGACTAATGATGCTGAATACGGAAAATAGACCGTAAATATGAAAACTGTATGATATAAAAAAGAAAAATTAGCTACAGGGTGAATTAAAAATATATAAAAGTAACTTTACAATGGCGTGGAGCAAAGAAGACTATCATTTTCGTCAATGGAGTTTGAATAACCTTTGGAATTGATACGGACATGAATCGTTCTACACATGTTAAATAATAATCTATTGCTAAGATATATTGGTTTTGGAAGAGATGTGGATCCAGAGCTATATATTCAGAAAATGAAATGTTAATATTGTAAATTTATCCGTCTATAACAATTATGTACCTGTGGAGAATCAAAGCAGCTTTAGAAATATCGTCATCTGAAAAATAGGTATCAATGATGCTATCAGCATTGGGACGAAGAGGGGCATTTCCAAGTTTCTCTAAATCCAATTCTGGAGTAACAAAGACGGTTATACCAGGAACCTGGCTTGCGCTAGTTTTTGTAAGTTCGTATGTTAGTATTTTATACACTGGCACATCATCGACAGAAGAATAATAGCGCAAGCATGCTTTATTGCTGTACTTTTGAGCTTGATGATCCAGGAAATTGGTAAAAGCCTTGAAGTGTTCAGGAACCGATTGTCCAAGGTCAAATCGAACAGTATTGGAAATGGGTGCCATGGAAGAGGTTGAAAATGTATTTATAAAAGGAAAATCACTAGCTCGGTATTTATAGTAGAATTTCTGTTTGTTTATTTTTATTTCAGTGTACAATGATCGGCTAATTATAAACATGCATCCGTTTACGCATGTCTATCCTGGTAATAAAATGAACTCCCTAAATGTGTATTAAATATTTTTCGTATTTATGTTCATTCAATGACAAACCCGAGTGCAAACCGTAAGGGTAAGGTAAAAGCCTTGAAACACTCATGATTTGTAATGCGTTTTTCTATTCTTTTGAAACTAGTTATTTCAAGAAATTAAATGATGTTCATGATAATATGCACCTCTTTTTTGCTTTTTAATGTAAACATGATTTTGAAATAAATAAAAAAAACAATTAAAAATAAAAGAGATCGAAAGTGTGAATAATGTTAAACCATTTCTTTAATAATAATAAAAAGTAGTTAAATGACATGGTTGGAATTTCTAATTCACATATTCATTATTGACTCCATTAAGTTTCGGTTCCACAGATATCAATTGCATTGGCACACTTGAAAAAAAGGTATGCACCAAATCGCCGCTTGCATCCAGAAATTTATATCAAAGTTGCATATATCAACAAATAGTCATAATAGTTGTAGATGTGATTTATTAAATAATAATATTTGAATAGTAAGTTATAGAGAGGATGTAATCTTGTGTAATCTTTCTCGAATGAGTGCAATTGGCTCTTTTTGCACAAGTGCATTTATTTTCTGAACAAATTCAACCTTGATCGTCTCTTTAACTATGGAGGAGATGTTTTTAAAAAACCGTTCGTATTCATTCTAGATTTCCAAACTTACTTTTACCAGTCTCAGCCAACTTCTCTAGGACGTCTACGGAGGCAGAGCGGATTGCAGAGTACTTCAAATCTGCTAATGATGACAAACATGCCCCTATGACTCTATTCACTGTAGATTCATTCAGACTAGTTGGTGTAGAGTTCTCAACAAAGGTCTGTAAGCTTTGGAGGATAGACAACTGTACATTCCATACATTTCCAATAAGACAGCCAGTGATCATTTCACTTAGTGAATCTGATTTACTCTCTTTATAATAAAAGAAGAGACGCGCCATATGTTAGCAAATACATTATACCATCCTTTTTATATCTTTTTTACCTTGCTGACTAAATGATTCGGGTCGATAAGCTGCAACTAGTGTCTTGAATGAATTTGCCTTGATCATCAATAGCAAAGGCTTAGCATTATCATTGTCTTCTTCTTCCATAGCTTCTGCCTCGTCCATCTGGCAGAGATCCGTGAGAAACTCTTCAACTTGATCCAGCATATCGATTTTGTCGCCAAAATTATTCAAAAATAAGGTGAGAGACACCAATGCGTGACGTTGATAAACTCTATTCTTTCGCTTTGCTTCCCTCACCATGATCTTCGCTACCTCCTCGAGTGAAGGCTCAGTGCGAACATTAAATGAGTCCTTGACTGAGATACATAACTGAACAAAAGCATCCAACACCGTCTCCTTACCGGCCCATGAGCGAGTGGCCAAGGTTGCAACCAAAACAGGCAATAGTTTGTCTGCATGGGTCTTGACATCCTTACCAGCAGATTTACACATATCTGCGATGGTCAGAGCAGCAGTCTGTTTTGTCTTCCACGAAGCAGAGGAAAGCAATGGTTGAACAAATTGAAGAATTTCATCGGCATACAAGGTCACCATACTACGTGTACCAGAAGTCAAATGCTCCCATGCAGCCTTCCAAAGTTTGTTTAGATTTTCTTCGGGATCATGCTCACCAAAGAAAATCAACGGGACGATAGCAGTAGCAATGGATTTTGCTCTATCAGCTGCAAAGCGGGTGATTTCTACTGCAGTGACTGCACTACCAGCCTTGGCATCCTCATCTAATAATTTAATTAGTTATATATATATCTATACATAGAGTATTCACCAAAAAAGCATACCTTCTTCGTCAATGTACAGTTTTTTCAAATGTTTCGTAACAGACAACAGACGATCATAAGTAGCCAATTGACACACATAACCGATGGCGGTAGCATAAGACTTGCGAATAACAGGATTCTTTGAACGAATGGTACCACTTAGTGCCTTCAAATAAGAATCGGCAAAGGGTGTGAATACAGCACGACGGTTCATCACCAATGTCACAATAAAACGGGCACATCCCGCCTTTGTAGGTAAACCCGTGCCCTTTCGAATAATATGGAGGATACGTGGTGTGAGTTCCTCCATCACCTGTTCATCAATTTGCTGCACACAGTGCTCAATACCTTCCATCATGGGTGAATTCTTGGCCCCACTCAAACGTGCATTATCCAATTGCTCTTGTGAAATGTTGTACTTGTCTACGTGGAAACTAAGATAATTCATGGATTGAGGTTCAAGTGCTATAGAATAATGAGTAAAATGAAATCCCAAATGGACTAAATCAAAACTTACATGAAAGTGATTGAAGCAACGTATCAATCAATTCGGGTATATATTTCTTTAATAAACTGGCACCCGTTTTACAGACCTTGAGCACGGCATCCAAGCTGAATTTCTGGACATCCTCGGCATCGGAAACAACACCCTTTTGAAGCAAAAATGGCATAACAATATCCATCACCTTGAGTCCATCTGCCATGGCGACGGTGGTAGGATCACAGTAATGGACCGTCAATTTGGTGAGTGATCTACAGGTGGCAGTGGCAGCCTGGCGCACCGAGTCCTTGATATCATCCAAGGCACGGAAGCACATCTGCCATAATCGCTCAAGATAGGGCTCAATCTGTGTCAACTGTCTTCCTTGCACCAAGTCTGTGATGGCCGCACATGAGGCCTCACGAATACGCCATTGACGATTACCAAGACCGCCCAGTAAATCTTCAATGATCTCATTAAAGTAGATATCCACCGTCTTTTGATTATCCTTGACCAGACTGCGCCAGATGGATTTCATGGTTTGATTCACACGAGGGTTAGGATCAAACTGATATCTGTACAACTTGGGAATCAAACGGGGGAGGTAGGGCTCCATCTCCTTTTCGGCCAGTGCCATCAAGTTCTGGAAACCAAAAGCGGCACCACGACGTGAGGTCCACATGGCATTATGGTTAGCAAGGTTCATAAACTTGTAGATAAGATCGGGCTGATTCAGCTCGGAGGCCAAGGAACACAGCTCCTTGTATGTGGTGATGGAGTTTCCATCAGGAGACTCACCTAATGCACCCTCTTCAAACAAGACGGTGCTGTCTGTAACAGACTGTGCCTGGATGGTACGACCCTCTGTAAAAGTACCCACCAACGAATAAAGCATATCCTCCTTGATCTTGGCATCACCGTACTCATAAACTAGACCCAAACCCTTGGATGCAACTTCCTGTGTGAAATCATCACGATCGGCAAGAAGACGAGAAAACGAGGCATGGATCAAGCCAAGGTTTTTCTTGACAATCTCTTGGTCCTTACCAAACTTGAGGATGGATAGAAGCCAGATACAGGCCGCCTTTCGGTACCACGAGCGATCACTTGCAACATAGACCTTGATAATTTTCTCAATGATGGATTGGAAATCGATTGAGGGACTTGGGATACTGGAGAGCACAGCCATCTCGCTGACATCTTTGTATTTTTGCATGGATTGGGCGTCCCAGCCAAAGGCAATAACAGACCATGCTTCACCACTGGCAAATGCCAGCTCCACCTGCTTTGTGTCGGCGGTAGAATACAATGCCTTGACAATGGCATCACTCAATGCACTCAACTCGTTTGTGAAGGGGATACTTAGATGACCGAGGGCAAGCACAGCCTTCTCTTGGACCTTGGGCTCCTTGCACGTCTTAACAAGACTGGCAAGCTTCTCAATCACCTGGTCCACCGTCATACCCACATCCATCGAATCATCCTGGCTCTTTTCAGCAGGGAAAGGTAAAGGCGTGGTACGTCCCATTTCGGCAAGCGCCTGGCAGGCCGCATTGGCCAACAGATTGAATGACGATCCGGGGGCACCCTCCAAGTACTTGACCACATTGTTGCTACATCGCACCAGGGTATCCTTGGAGATGGTACGTTGACGGTACTGGCATCGACCGATGAGATAGCCGATAGCCAAAAGCGCCCCATGACGATGATCAATGTCGCCACCAGCATACTGCTGTTTACCTTCAGGTAACTCGAGTATATCACAGAATTCCGAAAGCATGGCCTCGATGGTTTCCTCAGGTACACTAGGATTACTGGCGATGATACCAAAGATGTGTGACATGAGGACACGGGCATCGAGCTTGTCAGAGATGGAGAGAGATTTAAAGAAGTTTAACTTTTCTTTAAATAAGGTGGAGATGGAAGAAGGACCCAGTGAGATGACTTCTAATAAGCATTTTGCAGAGGTGGCAAGAAGGATGGAATCTATTTTTGGGAATAGTCATGTTTAGTGTGCGAATCTTATATCAAGAATGTCGCTATGTATACCTTTTAATGTAGGCTCCAATCCTTGTTCGACAAACTGAAGCCAGTACTCAATGACTTGTTTATCCTGATCCCACATATCAAAAAGGAACTGTTTAAAATTGGTCATGACAACCGGATCCTCAGCCATACCATTATCCACCTTGGATCCCACATAATCATCGAGCAAAATAGTGGCAGGGTTTGCCTCCAGAATAAACACCATACGCAAGAAGGAAAGCACCTCTGAATAGACCTCGACAGGATAGCCCTTGATAACGGGTGACTTTGAATTGAGGCTATAGTCCTGGCTGGGTCTATTGTTGTGGATGTAATGCACCAGCTCCGAGAAGCTGGGTAGTTCGGTTGCGGGTACCACCTCTACATTCTCTACCAGGCCTTGCTTGTTTCGCACAAACGGTAAAAGACCCCGTGCAGACTCTTCCTTGACCTCAAGCTTGCTAATGGAGGTGGAGGAGCCCAAAAGACAGATGTAACGTGCAAAAACGCAAGAGAATGGATAGATGGCATTTGCATATTTTAATGCCATGTAACGTGATGGGGCATCATGCTAAGTAAAAAAAAATGGATTTGTCAACTTGCTCTCTTAAGAAGTAGTCTAAACCATTACCTTTTGAACTGCCTTCAAGAGAATCTGTTGGACCTCTTCATAAATGGGCGAATCAACCGAAATATCAACATAAATCTCAATCATGCTAGACAAGGCATCCTGAACATATGTCTTTACATTTTTTTGCTCTAGCTCAAGGTTATCAAAGAACAGCGATAGCATGTGTGTATCCCCCAATCCAACCTTGGGCACCTTCTTTGCCACAAGTCCACATGCAACGTAAGCATATCCTTTAATACTCTCAGAATCGTATCCATGCACTTCGGTGGTGTTATTAATGTATTTCAAAAGACCTTGGATGATCACAGGTGCTACGGGACCAATGCTCTCTGCTTTACTCTATAATTGGATTAAATATTTAGGCCCAAGTCATGAAGCGACAACTTACCATACGCGCACACCATTGAAGGAAAGAAAGGGCGGATCTCTGTAATTTGACATTGGTAGTTTCACCATAAATACCATCAAAAATAACCTGAACCATTTGTGCAACCATATTTGAAGCAGCAATTGATTTTGAAAGGTACTGAATCACACGGATTTTGACAGGATTAGGTGCCTGAGATCGGCCATCCTTTCCACCTAACAAATATATCAATATTAACATTACCCCCCCCCAATCATTCAAACTTTCTAACCTAATTTTGCGGTTGGTTTTGAGCCCAAATAAAGCTTGTACAATGATCTTATGGTTGCAGTATTTTCATAATCAATGTTACCGGTCCAACGACGCATGCCATCCTCGGAAGCCGAAACCACCTGATCATTAGGATCACAAACACCCACAATCAAAAGGGGCAATCTTTCGCTATCCGTGAAGATGGGATTCAATATGAAATTGAGAATACCCAACTAAGAATGCTCATTTTAGTTTCCCAAATATCTCGTATGACTAAATACTAACCTTTGCATCACGAAGTGTCGCAAGGCCCCAATTGGCCTTGCCCTTATTCGTCACCTCCTCTACAGCCAATTCACTCAGGCCAGGAAACTTTGGTTCCTCCTCGTCTCTTGCGGTACGTGGTTGGTACAGCATGACATCCAAAAAGAAGGCTAAAATGACAGGCACGTCGTTTTCATCAAAATTGAAAATCTCTTTTCTGGCCCTCAATTGTTCGGCATGATCCATCTTCCACTTTTTAAGCACCTTTTACATCATATTAGAAGCAGTCATTTCCTTTATCCGCTCAACTTACTGGTAATACAATGTGCAAAAGAATGATACGCTGTTGCTGAGGACGGGTACTAATCTTTTTCAAAAAATCGGGTAAATGCTTGGCAATATCCTCAGGCTCCATACGCTGCACGCTCATCTCAAGATAGATTAATGTAAAGTTCTTGACAAATGCAGTCACCTTATCATCCGTCAGTTGATTGAGTAACGACTCGAATGGGAGCTTGATGCTGGGATTGGTTTTGACTCGCTTGTTGATGTGCGACAGAATCTCCATCACTTTGCGTTTGGAGGCTTCTTGGGTGCTGGCAAGTTTGAGTAGGACGGGTGGGAGAAAGGTGCCGATGGTCTTTTCGAGCTGGGCATCGGTATTGCACATGGCGAGTTTAAGCTCGACATTTTCTATGGAAGAAGGTTAGGTCATGTATGTTGATTGAAACAAGTTCTTACCGAGTAATTGTAATTCATTACTCATGACGAATTCAATGTTATTATTAGTTTAAGCAAAAGAGAAAAGAAAGAAAAAAAAAAGGGGGGGAGGAGCTTTATAACTGCAAAAGAGTTTTAGCAAAAAAATTGCCCTATTTGGCTGGACGCGCAATGTCAAAGTGGGACGCGCGTCCAATTTTATTCCACAAAAAAAGTAAAAAATAATGCGTCGTTCTATACTTCTAATAAGATGGGTCGGGGCTGTTTGCAGCCGAGGATGCACCCGGTGCTTGGTTCAATACTTCATCAAGACTGACATGACGAGACAATTCATTGAATACCTTGAATTGCATGGCATAAGTTGGCTTGTTCAAGTTGATAATATTACGACTTACTGTTTCATCAACGGGTATAATGGACTTTCTTCTGAATTGCTGGAATTGCTGAGTTCCTGGCTCGAATTGTTGCTATATTAAGCAACTTGTTAGCTTTGTTTTATTGGTAAATGACAAGGAATACGCGTTACCATATCAGGATGAAGAACGTCACTGTGTTCTTCAGTGCCATGCTCTAATTCTGCATCTGTTTCCTCATCTGTCATGATGTCAAATTCATCGTCGTCGTCATCGTCTACAGAATCTAGAGTTGCATATGAGTATATGTGAATAAACACTTGTTTACATCACTCACTTGATTTGGCGGGGAAAGAGAAGTTGAAAAAGTCGTTTTCGGTAGTACTTGTGATGGTCACTGTTGCAGTGCCTGATACTCTACGTTGCAGTATCTTCCAATTCTCCTCTCGCTCTCTTTGTCTTTTACGCTCACTAATCAAGACGGATGAGTAAACAACTTAACAATCCATCTTTTGTTTGCTTACGTTTGTCTTTGATGCTTGTACTGAATAGCGCACTGATCAAATAGTTCGGGGTTAATATCCATACAGAGCTTTAGTGCATTATACACAAGGCTGAGAATGGTCCTATGAATAAGAAATGGCATTAACAACAACAATCAAAAAGTTACAGTACCACTTACTTGTTCCAGTGCGTCTTTGAAGTTTTATACAATGTGGGAAATAAAATAGGCATCAATATATCCATATTTCTTGCCATCAAGCTTACTATGTAATCGTTGTTCCAAAAATAGAGCGCACGCTCTGCAACCTGGAAATGAGTGCTCGAGACGCACTGACCCACCTTGACAAACAAGGGCACCATGATCTTTTGAAACCCATTCATCTCAATGACATCGAGCACCTCTTCGAGCTCGTTTAAGAACATGACCTCTTTGGGACTGTTGACCTTGGGCCAGTATCTCAAAAGACCGTTGATCACCTCCTCTGCCAGCATCTGGTCCTTTTCTAAAAACTGCACGACGCAATAGGCCAGCTGTGGGTGATAGAGCGAGAGTGACTTGACCTTGTGTAAGGGGATCAGCACCTTCCGTAAGAACGACTTGTGCTCTTCCTTGAGCGGGAGCGCGAATCCATTAATGATGCTACCCAGGATCTCCAACAACTCGGCAATGCCATTGTATCGCTCTGTTTCGTATATAAACTGAAAAAAGATGTTGTTGATGGAGCGTCGGATGAAAGCACGAAGGTTGAGGAATTTGCCGTAGATGCGATGCAGTGTGGTTTTTAAAAAGTCTCGTTCTCTTGGATCCTCCGTGTCGAATAGTTCCAAGAGCTACATAAAGAGTATAAATATGATGTTGACACTATTCGATAATAATATTTTACTTGTAGAATGAACTTTTGGTCAATGTATCTCTTTGCATAATTAATGTTGAAATCAGGTGACTCCAAAAACCTCAAAAAGAATTCGTATACCGTCTGTAAATGAGGCCAAGCTAATTCCAACACTGGCTCATCTTCTTCTGGATCGTACGCATCTCCGGTGGGATTGACTTGGGGTGGAATGGTACGAAACAAGTTGATTGCAAACTATGAATAGTCGGTGAGTAAGGCAGGCAGTAACAAGTGCAGTATATCCCAATTTCCTTACCATTTTAACAATCTCGGGATAGGGCTGTTCTACAGAAAGCACGCCTCTATTGATGCCCACATATTCCAATATTTCCTGCAGAGTGAGTCTCTTTATTTCCTTTTCATTCAACTCTGCAGCAGGGTCAGAGAAGTCACAAATAACCATACATTGGCGTATTTTCTGTATAAACAAGTCAGGTCTCAAATGAGGAGGAATCTCATTGAACCCTGGCGTGCGCTCCAGCTGCACCTTCTCTTTTGCATAGAACCGGGATGATTTCTGGCGCCGGGGTGTCTTGGTCACTGGTATTTGATCTCTGGGTGCGTTCTTTAAGCGGTTGATGGGTCCTGTCTTTGGCATATCGGTGTGCTTTGGAATACGCTAACATAAAAAATAAATAAATGGTCACATGATGTCTTTCTATTCATACTTGTTGGTTTTCTTGAGCTGGGACAAAGTTGATTGTGGGCATGTTATAAGGACTGCTTGGTGAACCAAGAGGAGAAGAAGAAGAAGAAGAAGAAGTCTGGATAGAAGAACAAGCTATTAGCAACAAAGTATTTCATTTACAAGCAACAATCCCTCCCACTCTTTCTTTATAGCTTGTTTACATTTCCATTCCATCCCTGCATCTGTTGATTAAATATTCTACTTCCTCAATGTTGTTAATGTACTTGTTCACTTGTTGTTTTTATTATAACTTCTTGCTTGTAAAAACAAAGTTAAAAATAAAATAAAATAAAATAAAAAATAGTAAAGAAAAGAGAGAGAGAGAGAGAGAGAGGGAATGAACAAGAAAGGCTTTTAATCTTGGCTGGCAAAAATAAAATAAAGAATAAAAAAGGGTCCTTTAAAAAGGAAAAAAGAAAAAAAAACACACATGGAAAACTTGATAGGGCGCACTTTTAATATTCTTTTCTAAAGTTTTGAAAATCAGTTTTTTTCTTGTTTAAAAGATGCTCTTTTCGCCCATCACTTTTATTCAGACTGAAATGAAATGTTGTCAAATGATATGATGGACATCTTGTCATTCAAATGTGCTACAAAGTGACATTTGTTGTTTAAAAGTGAATGTCTCACTCGATGTAAATCTTTTTTTCTTTCTTTCTTTCTCTCTCTCTCTCTCTCTCTCATACACCTGCATTAATTCTGCTTTCCATCTTTTTTATTTATTATTATTGACTCATGATAACAAACAACAACAATTGGCCATGGGATCAGACTAGTCATGTACTATTAAAAAAGCTTAAAATCAAAAAGGTTTCATAATTTCAAATAAAACATGAATCTCATAGGCGATCAACCGGGTTACACAGAGTGCCCATGGACTTGGCGGGTTAATGTATGTCTATCATTGGTTCCTCGACCACTTACCATTATGCCGCTCATAAAGCAAAGCAAAAACTCTTGGGATGAAGCACATAAACTTGGTTTATTGCTAATTATGTAAACAAATAAAATCCGATTTTGTTTCAAGTCATAATGACAAAATGTGGCAATTCTATAAAAATTCCCTGGAACGATTTTGCATCTACAAAATTACTTTGTATCATACCAAATGTGAATCACATTGTTGGTTCTTTATATCCACAAATTGAGCTTATCATCTATACCATCAGCTCTGAAAAACATTTAACGAGTCAATGTAAAATGAGAAAAAGTGTACATGAATTCTTACAAACTTTATAAATAAAGTTACACGCACGTTTTGAAGCCTGGGAGTCTATGTGTCAAATTAGACTGCTGTTACGTAAGACAAAAATAGCTAACTGATTTAATTTTAATATATTCACGCCGTGGTGGATGGAGATGTAGACGATGAAAACTGACACTCCCTTATACATTGCATATCATTTATTTTCGAGAATCAAACTTCAAAGCAGCGTAATGTGGTAGAGAACGAGATAAAACATAAAATGCTGAGGTGCTATAATATCCTTAGTCTTTTTAGATGGTGAATATGATTGATAGAATCTACAAGAAAACTCTCCGCTGCCGAGTACATCTTTTTGTGATTGTAGCCACTGCTGAGTATACCGGACGAGTTCAAATTATATAATCTTAGCGGCGCTGTACACTCCTTTCTCCTGAATAAGTGTCAAACATTCCATTTATGGACAAAAACTTTAAATGGTTCCATATATATCGCAATGGTTTGGGAACTCAAGTGGCAATTACTCCAAGACCTGAATAAAAGGGTTGTTCAAGAACCTTGATTCAGTTGTACGAGACTAGTTTCAGTGGAGTAACGATGCAAAGCGAGTGAAAGTAGAAAGTGGTAAAAAATATCAAGCACTCTGAACTGCTCCACTTCAGAGTGTACAATCAAAATCCATTTGATTTTGCTGTAAAGGATGAAATTGAGAAAAAAATACAAAGTTTATCAAAAGAGTAGTAAGCATTTAGTAAAAGAGGTGGACTAAAATCACAAGTAAATTGTAATAAAGAGAGTGTGATTATTGTATTAAAATAATAAAATGTAAATGTAAAATGTAAAAAATAAATAAAGGGGATAGTTTTTTTTTTTTGAAAAATGTATTGTATGTCTTGGGAACAGAGGGTATAGAAGATATTTTTGTTTATATCAAGTTTCAAGAGTGGTGGTACTGGAACTATTCAAATTAGGAAGTGAAAAACGTCTTTCTCCCGTTCTTGCAGATTTCCATTTCTCTAGACGGATCAAATCCAAGTCAAGGTACTCGTCAGTGTCCTCCTCCATTTCTTCTTGGGCTTCATCTTTGTTAATTCGATGATGACAGCAGCCATGACGCTCGTTATTGTTATTGTGGTTGCTCAACCTTGTGAGATCAATGGTGCTTGTCATGACCGACAGGCTACGCCATCGTTTTTGTCGTAAATCTCGTATTGCTTTTGTTACATCCGAGTCGTAACCAACAAGTACAACAAAAAATATATTGATGATGGGCCAAAGTAACATGATGTAACTCCCTTGGTTTTGCTAATTTTATAAATAAAAAGGGTTCATTGGTAAGCCAATAAATAATGTTACACATGCAAAGCCAACAATATCACTTAAAAATGTTTTTTTTTGTTTTTTTTTAGAACTCACCAATATAATAAATATAGCAGAAATTAGATTGACAATGGTTAAACAAACGGTGCGAATGACATTATTGTAAATAACAGAGGTATAAACTACATTATTGATTTTCATTCTTTCTGCAACCAGTGCGCGAATATGACTGACAAGAATCCATGTTATCATGATGGTAACGTAGAGATCAATCAATGTATCATAGAGTGTATATACTGGACCCCACTATTAATGCACATATGAGTCATCTTAATTAGATATCAAAAAATATATCAAAAAATAAATAATATCTTACAAACTCTTCATCTGTATATTTACAAGACCCATCGCCAAAAGTAGTGATATGAATAAGAGCAGTATCGACAACACCGACGATGATTCGTAGTATGACGATGGCATTATGAAGGATATTGGTTTTGCGCTGCCAAAAGATGGGTATGATTGACTGGACTCTTGCAACGAGCACAACAGTACCTGCTGTCATTGCAATATGGTAAAACGCATCTGCCACTCTGCCCGTAATATAACATGCTTCTCCCTGACTGGCATGAAACGATAAAAAAACCGTCGACTTGATGGCCATGGTGAGCCCCATAATAAATTTCCCTAGTCGCACTTGCATAGACATCTTGTCTGATTTGTTGTTGAGCGTGCGAACAGCCAGCTCTGCTGATACTCCAACAGCTGCACCTTGGAGAGCTATTGTTGCTACCGAAAGTGCATCTGTCATAAATAATTTTTGTATTAGGTTACTTTTTGAGGTTGTTTAATATAATGGTTGTTGTAACAAGTGATGTAGGATGCGTGCTTATGAGTACGTTATTACTACTGTATTTGGCTATTAATATCTATCATATATAATAAAAATAG
>VCJC01000169.1:4836-26801 GCA_024140195.1 Backusella luteola | reverse complement strand
TTTTTTTTTTTTAATACTTATGTCATTATTTTTTTTCCATCTCTTAAATACCTTGTGCAGCACGTATTTTAACATCTGGTGGATCCAATCCGGTAATTGGATCTAATTTCATATGATTTGTCCAAACCTCTTTATCCAGCAAAACCGATCTAAACATAGCTTAAATAAGAAATAAATAACAATAATAATAAAAACATTGTTCAACAAAAAATAGCTTACTTGTGGTACCCCACATTCTTTTTCTAAAAAATTTTCTTGACTTCTCGCTTGTCGACCATGATTCGAGCCCTGATGATATTATGCCAGGAATAAGAACCACTGGGTGATGTGGTTTCAGGTCTAACTCGCCCCTATTTATAGAGGAAAAAAGATATTTATAAATAATGTGTTGCTTTTTTAGATGGTGAAACTACAAGTTTACTTGAGTGTAAGCGCCGGCATGAACGATTGATCGTTCGACGGAGCGGGCGTAAAAAAGCTAGTGACGTTTGACAAGAGTTCATCCACAATGTCAGTTGTTGTGGGAAACATGCTTGCTAAATCCATCTCAGAAAGCTGGTCGGCCAAGTATGCCTGCAGGTCGTTAAAATGGGTCTGTGCAGTAGGTGTAGTGGAAGCGCCATAAGCGGCAGCCAACAAGCCAACAGAAAGGCCAATAACAAAATGGAATCTTTTCCTCTTCCATATAGGTTTTTTTCTATTGTATTCATGAAAAATATTGCTACTGCTTGCAAGAATATCCTCGGGCAATTGCTCGCTCTGTGAGCGGTAACGCAGCACCTTTTCGATTTTACCGGATGAGCTGGGGGCTCTTTTGATATTTCGTCGCTTCAGCATTGGATGATTTGACCAGTGAAAAAGAAAAAGGAAAGAGATGGAAGAAAATAAAATAAAAGGAAGGGTTGACAATTAAAAGTTACAAATATGGATATTGTGACCTGATGTCATTGCGCCCAATTAAAGTGAATAAAAATGCTTCTCCTTCGTCACGAAAGTCAATGACATAATAATGAATTCGTTAATCTTTGATATTTTATTTGTACACGATTTCCTTTTAATAAGAAAAGAAAAGAAAAACAATATTAAAAAAGTCTAAAGGTTGGGACCTCCGGAAATGACAACACCAGGTCCACGGGTGGATGAAAGAACAACGTTTTGAATAAATGCTGGAATTATAAAACATTAGCCGTTGCCATGGAAACCATATTAATTATAATCATTATACTTACATTTTAAGTTGTTTGCCTTTCCAAATACTCGTAACTCTTCAAGGATGGCCTTAAGGTTGGCTATATACAAAGGGGATGACATCAACATCCAATCACATTCCTCCAATCTCTATCATCATCAGCTTACCTTCAACATCGGCAGATTCAAAACTCATCTTTGCAATGCCAGTATGCAACACACCATGTTTGTCTGCCTTAAAGTCAAAAGAGCCCTTTGATGTGCGTACAGTGTTGGCGATATCGTCTGTGACGGTACCCTTTTTAACAGTAGGCATCAAACCCTTTGGACCCAAGATACGTGCAATCTTTGTCACTTGAGGGAACATTTGAGGGGTGGCGATACACTTATCAAATTTCAATTCACCGGCCTGGACTTTTTCAATCATTTCTTCGCCACCAACAAACTGGGCGCCAGCAGCCTTGGCCTCCTCTGCCTTTTTACCGGTGGCAAAGACGAGAATGGTGGCTTCCTGCTTGATGTTTTTGGGCAAAACAAGCGAGCCGCGAATTAAAGGAGTCGATTTTTCAATTTTGCACTGAACATGGGCTTCGATCTGATGACTGGGGTGGCCCACTTCGAAGGCCTTGAGAATACGAACAGCCTCATTTACATCAACAGCATCGGGATTGTCACGTAAGGCGATCTTATTCTTCTTTGTGGCGTAAGTGCGGGCCTGAGTGAAAATGCATCGTGATGTACGTGAAAACATGATCGGCTCCAGGTTTTGTCGTAGAAAATAAGGTGTAAATTATTTTAAATTTTAAAAAAAAAATGTGAACAAGGGGTTTGCGCTGTCAAAGCGGAAAAGTAGTCCCATCGGTGTGTGAATTCAAAATTCCATTCCAGAAAGGGCACCTCGATCCATCAAAAAAAGAAAGCAGAGGAGGCTGTTGCTAAACTATTATTATCTGTTATATATCCTCTTTTTTTTGTGGTGAGTATTTGAATATTAAATTTTCTCTAAAAGACTATAAAGGTACAAACTTGCACTATGAGCTTAGTGCTAAACAAACTTTACCAACACACACTCTGTAGTTTTCAGTGAAAATACAACCTGTGATTGCTTTATGTTGATTCCCATTCTCTATACTTATTTATTGAAACATAAAGGCCATACGCTTTAAAGACTATTTTTAGACCTCTGTTTATTGATATCATGTCCTTTGGTCATGAACCGTTTGACGACATGAATTAGATACATATCGAAGAATATTAAGGCCATCATTTGTACTAATCATCATAACAAAGAACTCGAATGAGCACTTCTGTTATAATACATGAAAACAACCTGATGGAACTCTAGTATATTTTATATCTTGAGTGGAAAGGTTGTTAAACATTCACGAACAAGTAAAGCACAGGATTGACCTTGAAGACTCAGCTTTTTGTAGCAGGATATGCATTTCCCTTATCCCTACAGCATTTTAGTTGTATAAAAAAAAATTCAATACTGAAAGAATATTCGAGATAAATGTTGAATGAAAATCTCATTCCAATCTAAAATAGAATATGGTTTTGAGAAGAATGAACATCAGACCATGCATATTTATATGCCAAGTATCATACTTTTGTTAATGTTAGTAAATCATTACATTCAACGTCATCTTTTATTATTCATAATAAAGAAAGAAATATATATTTATGTTATATAGTAAGTTTATATTTGTATAGTATAAGATTAAGTTTGAGTAAAGGAGGGGATTATATCATATTTTGAATTTTTACCAATGATCGACCATTCACATGGCAAAAAAAAAAATGCATAATAAATCTTTTTATAGAATATAAATATCCCTACGTTTTTTTCAATTATCCTGTTGCATTTTCTTTCTTCTTATCCTCTTAATAAAATAAAACAATATGATTAAAGATAAAGAAACCTCTCCTGATTTTGATTTTGATACAGCACAGAGTGTATTTGATCTTATATTCAACAAGAATCCTAATAACGTTCCTGTAGATACCCCCACATTGGTTTCTGAAGATAGAACAGTTACATTTGGTGAATTGAAAAACCTCGTTCTCAAATGTGCCTACAATTTAAAACAAAAGTACGGAATAGCAAAGGGTGATGTTGTTGCTGTGAGAGCTATCACTCACATAGAGTATCCTCTTGTTATACACGGAACTGTATGTGGAGGTAACCTATAGCTATATTTATGTTTCTATTTGCTCTTTGCGTATTTATTTACTTATTGTATAAAATATTTCAAAAAAGGTGGAACCATTGCTCTGGTAAAGCGTTCTACAGACGATGACATTGAAAGTATCACCGAAGACCTCGAAACAGTGAAACCAAAGCTTTTTATCATTGACTATGAAGAGCGCCATATTTCGCTTCAGGCTGCTGAAAATGCTGGCATTCCAAAGTCTAATATGCTGGTTCTTGGTGGAGGAGGTACCATCGATGGCATCCGAACGGTTCAAGATGTTCTTCTGAGCGGAGAAAATGTCGCAACTCCATATATATATACACCAGATGAATTCGAGAACCAATGCGTCTACCTATGCTATACCTCTGGATCTACTGGAAGAAGAAAGGCTGTGATGGTCACTCCGAAAATCATGCTTAATGCAATGAGAGGATTTATCACCGGAAAGCCTACCAAAGAACGAGTGCTTACAAATAGACCGTTTAACTTTATGAGCGCAACCTATTCTGAATTACATGTTTCAGTCTTTCAAGGAGATAAGCTCTACTTTTCACGGGCAGTTGAGGCTGATGAAGTGTATCGTGATATTGAAAAATATAAAATTACCAAATTTATAGCAGCTCCCTACGTTGTAAACAGAATGGCAAAGGATGAATCTTGCAACCAGTATGACCTTTCTTCTTTGGAAGCCGTTACTTCTGTGGGTGCCGTTATTACTAAATCAACTATCGCACTTGTTAAGGAGCGATTTGGAACAAACGTGATCAACATGTATGGAGGCTCAGAGATGTTTCTCCCGGTGCATACAACTTTTGAATTGACCGATATGGGTGCGGTAGGTCGCTTAAAAGACGATTATATAGCACGCGTTGTGGATGAAAATGACAATCAAGTCGAACCTGGAGAACCCGGAGAACTTCTTGTTAAAGGACCCACTATAACAAAAGGTTATTACAATAATCCAGAGGCGAATCGAATGGGTTTCACAGAGGATGGATTTTATCGTACAGGAGATATTGTTGCCTGTGACAAGGATCGTGTGCTCTGGTTCAAGTCCCGTTGTAATAATCTAATGAAGTACAAGAGCACACATATTTACCCTTACGATATTGAAAAGGTCGTATTGAAACACCCAAAAGTATCTGATTGTGGTGTCATTGGTGTGTTCTCAGAAGAATTATCGACAGACCTTCCTAGAGCTTATGTCAGTCTGCTAAATAACGAAGATCACGACAACAAGGAGGAGATTGCTCAGGAGATTCTTGAATTCTCAAACAAAATGCTTCATGAAAGCAAGAAGATAAGAGCTGGTGTGTTTATAATGGATTCACTTCCCAGAAATCTAACAGGAAAGATTCTATACGGTGTCCTGAAAGAAGAGGCAGAAAGAGAGCCAAAGAATGATACATCTGTAATGGAAACGGCCATTGGTGAGAGACCACCAACAAAGACGATAAAAAAACAAGCAGGTGAAAGTCAAAATATCTTGAAAGAGCAAGCAAAATCCAAGGAGAATGGCTCTGTGCTATTATTTTTCAAGAAATTGATAAAAAGCTTTCGTGTATAATTCAAGAACAATATAAAATAAAACAACATTTTCCCCCCAATATGTCTTTGTTTAAAGTAGCACCATCAAGCAATGTCTTGTAGCTACATCATCATTTGTATTACATTTTTATTTGTGTCTGCTTGAACGCGTAGTTTGAAGAAATACGTTTTATATTTTGCTTTCCATAGATTCTATTAATTGTGGTATTTTATATTACATGTGTACTTTTAGAGCATGAGCCAATCTAATTTTATTAAATGTATATATGACCTTTTTTTTCTTGGCTAAAAACCTGTTTCAATGTTTTAGTGTTTGAGGTATAATAAAAATCCTTTTGATAATTCGATTGGCTACAACCATAAAGTAATGCTGTTATCGAACCCAGAGGCTCGTGATATTCTTTAATTTAACACATCTTGATATAGTTTTGCTACTTGAATGGATAATAAGATGAAATTTTGTAGACGTCCATAAGAACAATGAATAAATAGGTTTTTAGCCCCTGAAGAAAAATTAATGTCCGGATCATCACCCTCTTCATATCTTAAAATATTTACCGAGAGTCCTTCAATTTTCAAGGCGCACTCAACAAGTTAAAGTACATTTATACCTTAGGTTACCACCCTTAAGATATTGCATCAATTGTTCATTAAAATGGCAAATTTAAATTTTTTTAATCATGAGCGAAGTTGAAAGTGGCTATTGAGTTTGAAAAGTAGTTCATCCAAAAATAGCTTATGAAGGCAATACAAGCTCTTACCACGAAGAATAAAAGCAGATCAAAAATAAATATTTCATTTACGTACATTATTAATACATGTGCTTTTACTCGAATAACTGATGTGTTTGCTTCATGGAACACTAATTTGATGCTCTCTGATGGAGTTTGATCATCTGATTCAAATTTTTGAGTTTTCATTGCTTGACCAACATACCACCTTTTTAAAAATAAAATACCTTACAAAATAACATACTTATCTATGCAACCATGTTACTCAAAGACGGTATTTTTGAATTACTATGGATATTAAAGTGGTTTAAAATAATTATTGTGATAGGTCGGATCATCACAAATAAGAGTAGCTGTGCCTGATAAACGACTTGAGCTTAAAAGGTTTTATCCTTTGTTGCATCAAACGCCTCATTTTGGGTACAAGAGACAAAAAAGGCATGGTTTACTCTCACCAAGCATACTGGGAGGCATAAATCTGCGATTTAGCATACCATCCCCACTGATGAAAAAATGGCGCAAGAAAAGAAAAAGATAGTCTTATTTAGACCATGCTCATAATTGACGTAAGATCATTCCTTTATTACTTTTCTTTAGATATCTCTTTTTTTTTCTTAAAAAAAGAAAGAAACTTAATTTAATTCTATTTTAGTAGGGCATGTTTAAATAAGGGGATTATTGGATATTTAAATATACCTGTCAGTTTTTCATTATGAGTGTAAGCTATTTCCTAAATCTGTTTTTAGTTTGAATTCTATTTTTTTCATGTTTGTGCGACAAATCACGGAATTTGATGGGTTTCCAAAAGAGTGATGGCATTGTAGATCTGAGATTTATATCCAAACCAGATCTCGCACTCGGTAAATCAAAAACATCGTAGGATACGTCATCACCTTTCGTCTACCCTCAATCGATTAATGCTCTCATAGAATTTATGGAGATAGAATTTGTGACCAGTCCAAGACTTAGCTGCAATGTGTCGCACAGTTGGATGCAAAGCGCCGCAGACATAACACCGTGCCTGGCTCAAAAGACGAAAGCGCTGGTGATGTCTACAAAAAAATAAAACTTTTCGTTACATTTCTTAGCAATATTTTTCTTATGGGTTTTTTTAGTACACCGAGGGATTTTTTTTATTATAAAATAAAGCATCTTAAAAGGCTAAAAGTTTAAAAATAGATGCCTTTCATAAAAAAAGTCCGTTATCAAAGTGAATACATTTGTACCTTAAATTTATGACAGAACTTGTTCTCTCAAGTTGGGTCTAGGAAGTTAAAATGGTGTCATATCGTCGTATGTAACTTCACGAACAAACGAACTATATAAATAATACTTTTCCTATTATATATTGATAATATTTTTTTTATTAAAGTTTTTCTTTGGCTTTGGAGGGCGCTCCAAATACTTGCACAAACATCCTCTATCCTCTATCAGGTATAGTTCTTTCAATCTGGAAAAAAATCACATCTATCAGTCAAAGACCTTTGAAATGATTACAATTCAAACTTTTTAGTGAGACAAGAAGTATATTCATAAAACTATTTTACAAATAAATAGTGCAGGAATGGGCGTTTTAGCTCTCACTCCTAAATGATCTACATAGTAATATGACATATTATGTGAACAGATTCTCAACACTCATATTTGTTTCATTGTAGATAGAAGTATATTTTCAACATACCAAACCATGTTTGGTTGCTTCTTAAGATACTAAAGATGATAGTAAAATTGGACACTATGAGCATTACCTATTTTCAAAAATAGATATTTAAAGTAATTATAATAGATCATAGTACCCACCTTCCAATCCTAACTTTTTTTTACTGCTTGTAGCAATGGAGCTTCACTATTGATGAAGTGGCAAAAAAAAAATTCAAAGAGCGGTGCTATAATGGTGCTATCATAATAAACAAACAAAGTGATCGTCTTTTTTCTTTCAAATATACATGTTCAATACGAGGGTTTTATCAAGTACTGACAAGGAAGGTATATTTATCATTAAGAAAAAAAAAAAGTAAGAAGCTTATTTGTATCGTATTCCCAAATAAATAAGATGTCATTGATGAGATGATTATTTGGTAAAAGTGAAATTTATACTTCAAATTACCTCAAATTCAGGAGTGAAAGCAATGAGCTCATGACAGGAAGGTGATTCACAAATATGCATTTCTTTATCTTTTACAGCTTAACCTACTTAATCAACTAGATATCTAGTTTTGAAAATACTACTTATAAGATAAGTTTAAATATTTAAAACCACAATTGATCCTCAATAGAATATTATTCACGCTTAATATTTCTGCATGAACGACATCAACAACTTTGCTTTTTTTTAAAAAAAAATCCCCAACCAAACAAGTGCCTCATTTGTTTTTCTATTTTTTGATGCACTTTTTCGGGACTTATTCTGTATATATTAAATAAAGGAAAGAATGTTATTTTTGGGCAAAGGGCACCAGCCGATTTTAGCTTCTCTAAGCCTTTTTGTGAAAAGCGATTGGAAGATTCCTTTCTAAACTGGTGTCACCATTACCAAAAATAGAAACGTGTCACTGGAAAACAAATGTATGCTTCGCCCAGCTCTAGAAGGACAAGAAAAAAAAACAACTTGTTTACAGAGAGAGTGAAGATACGAGTCATTTTTTTTAAAAAAATTGAAATGCCAAATAATAATAAAAGCTGAGTCAGTGAATAAAGTGATTGGTAAAGGTTGTCCTTTTTTTATTGATCAATGCATCTTTAGATTACTTTATTTAGAAATATCTATTTATAAAACCTCATACTCTACTTGTCTTTCACTAAAAATTAGTTCCCCTTCCCCTTTTTTTGCCCAGTGCAGTTAATACAGAAATTTTTTAAACAACTCGACACACAAAAAGAAAAGGAACAGAAATACACGAACATAGTATAACGTATTACATATGAGGCGTGATATATTTTTGAGCAGTGACAAAATAAGAAATGCATATGAATATGAAGATACTTGTGAGGTCTAGAGCAGGTTTCCCGGTGAGTTGTTTTAGCGATCAATTTAACAATTCCCGATGCACAATGATTAAAGGCGTGCTTTTTTTTAACTGGGGATTTTTATTAAGTGTTGCAATCTCATGTCATGCGATTACTGAAACTTGAGATAGACTGCTGAGAGAGGGGTAAGGTTAGGGTGTTGCTTGGTAAAATGATAGTGTGGTTTTTCCGCGCCGACCAAGTTACTACTTGTGTAACCTTCTGATCAAAAGCGGTCGAGAAATCCGGCACTAAGTTGAAACGTAAAAAAGCTTTATAAACAGCTCTGCCACATCTTTTCAATCTTTCTTTTCTCTTTTTTCTCACATTTTCATTTTTATATATACATATTATTTCCATTTTCTAGTATAACATATTATCATTTTTTTGTATATATATAAATTTATAATCATGGGTTGTTGTTTGTCTCATATTGAAAAAGTAAAGAAAAAAAATCAACTTGACATTTACTATTATCATTTGACTGACAAAAAAAATCTATGATAGGAAACCGTATATGAAGTTACTTTGGATGCAGATGGCGTAGCGCATCGTGTCCCAAAAGGTGAAGGCACCCACTATATTCACGTATCAAAAAATAGCGAGACCCACATGGAAGAGAAGGTATAGATGTTTGTTTGTTGTTTGAAATGTATAACGGAAATACTAACCCCCAGTACTTTTTTATGCAGACTGACATAAACGCAAGTCAGAAGGATGGTCAATGGCCATCTCTAAACAAGCCGGCACCTTACAGTAAACGTGTTCATCCAACTACCGGAGAAAATCAAACAGAAGAGAAACCAAGTCCTTAAATTTTGATATCAGAGAAGAAAATCCCCAAACGCAAAAAACACAAAAAAATACGCCCATTTTAAGAAAAAAAGCTTAACCTTTTTTTTTTGTATTAAAA
Organism: Backusella luteola; assembly: GCA_024140195.1. NCBI lineage: Eukaryota > Fungi > Mucoromycota > Mucoromycetes > Mucorales > Backusellaceae > Backusella > Backusella luteola. The sequence continues at coordinate 17,220 of VCJC01000169.1, read as the reverse complement.
TTATATCCGTTACTATAGCTTGTATATAGGCTTTATCATTAATATACTTCCTCTTATTTTTTATTTTAAGTTGTATTATTTATATATAAATGTGTCATTTTTATTATAACATGTCTATTCTATTATTTATATTTATAAAACTAAACAGAGAACAAGAATGTGATTACTACTCCATCGTCATTTATTTTGAGAGATTGTATATAACCTTTCTTACCATTTGATTCGGTCAAAACCTAAATCTAAGATCAAAAAGCTAAACGGATATTGTTCCGGACTGAACCCCGTTGAGCTAAGTTTTGTAGTACAAAATGGAAAAAATATAATACAATAGAGATCTAATCTTGTTTAGTTTTGGAGGAACCCATTATTTTGTAGTAATTATAAGATATGATACCAATGATGGAAATGAGTAAGCTATATGTACGTCAGAAGTAGTTAGTCATCATTTAATCACACTTTGAAGTGTATGTTTTTTTTTATCTTTTTTTTTTTTGTTTTTCTTAATAAGACTCATCAGAAATCGAGTCGTATTACCCTAGATAAGTCTTTGAGGTCAGCTCATCCCCATAAATAAAAACAGATAGTCCAATGACAACAATCTCTTTACTAACGCCTGCCACGGAAAGTGTCACAGTATTCGTATTTTTGACCAAACAAAGTTCTGAAAGTGTCATAGCAAAGGCTAAATATTTAAAGGGTGTGAATATTTGACAGATATTTGTTGTTATGGTTGACTTGATAAAAAAAGGGGCCAAACTCACCTATTACACCACCAAACGACATTAGACATAAAGATTGTATTGTATGCAAAGCTGTATCAAAATAAATAGGTTGAGCAAAAGGGTTCTCCAATAGCAAACTCAATGACAACATCGTGACAAACATAACAGGGCTCAGGTGATACAGTGTCGCGATAGGACTGTGGTTACCATCATTTGTTTTTAAAATAAATTGCGTCAAGTTCCATCGTAAGCCAGAAGCAATGGAAGCAACAAGAACCAAGATGAAACCAATAAGATCAAACCGAGACTCGCCTTCGACGGTAAGAATTACTCCAGCAACAATCGTGGAAATCACGAATATTAACTCTTTATGTATTGTTGTTTCAAGTTTAAATACAAAAGAAAATATTAAAACCCAGATAGGCGTACAAGACTTGATGACTGTGTAAAAGGAAAGTGTGATGAGAACCAATGATGCATTGGAACAACATATCTCTACAGCAGCAGCTAGTGCACAAGGTACCTAATAATCATTCATATATAAGTATCTAGTACTTTTTTGTATTGAATCAAGTCTGTATATATGCATATATATATACGTATCTTGATTTATGTATATAAATATATACATATATATTTTTTGTTTGTTTGTTTGTTTACCACTTTAGTTAAGTAATCCCATCTTGAAATGATTGGGACAATAGTTTTCTTGTCAAACCTCTTCAACAAAATAGATATCATCATGTGTGTACCAGAATGCATAGCACTCATCAAGATTGGAAAGTTAAAATTTTTATTATCTCTACTCATCAACGCTTTATTATATATCGATAGCGAAGTGGAGAAGAGATACCAAAGTAAAATATAAATTAGATTTCTCCACTTTTCCCATTTTTTATTTTGACTCATGAACTGTTTATTTATTTATTAAACTTTGTTGTCGTCGTCGTCGCCGTTTCTTAAAACAAAAAAAAATGACTAGAGTAAAAAGAGTAAAAAGAAAAACAATGAATACTAAAAAAAAGAATCCAAACAAAAAAGAAAAAAAAAACCAGGGGCCACTTCACGTGAATGTCATTTCTTATCAAAGGATTCCTTTTTATAAAGTAAAAGAGAAAGGAAGTATGATGGTAGAATTTATGAAATAGATAAGTCGTTCGATCGATATATTTAATTAGTATTAAACATACCCAAACCATTGTTGTTAGTTATATGCCATGTATCAAGATAAAAGTAGCAAATAAATTGAACATCCTCATCCGTTAGTTCTGATTTCTGTATTCTCCTCTTTTTGAAAGTTATTAGTAACCGTCTTATTTAGAAAATATCTTGCCCATTTTGTCTCGAATATGTTTATTTTTATATCAAGTTGGGTAATTGCTTTGATCTCATTTTGTTATGTCTATTCTTTTTTGTATATAAAAATAACAATGTCTTTCCTTATATGTAAATTATCGTTCCTGTCTAACACGCTAACATTTATATGAATTAAATAAAGCATTGAAGTTGATTAAAAAAAGCAAATAAAAAAGTATTGTAAAGGATCTTCATTGTCAATTATATTTCAAAATTGACTTTTACGAGCAGTTTAACTGACGACTACAATGTTAATTTAAGGGCAAGGTTCATTTTAGGTTCACGGAGTACTTTATTATTATTATCATTACTATTATTATTTATCATCGTGAAAAAGAGAGAGAGAAAAAAGAAAAAAAAAATATGATATTCAAAGACAATACAGGCGATTATTTACAATGGGGACATATTAAATGCTTTCGATATACTACACGCACACTTATAAATATCAAATATAAAGCTTATTCTTCCTCCAGTTCGATCTCTTCTACTTGGAAGCTGTGTTCCATTCCCTTTTCGTCGGTCACTCCACTCACTAATTGGTAAGATTGGTCGTTTTCTTCATCAACGAGTTTACCGTCGATATAGCTTTTATCCAATGTAGATTGATCCAGCGTACTTGGCTTTTCTTCCTTCAATACAGATTTTTCCAAGTATTCTTTAATGGCCATGAAATAACCGGGTTGCACACAGGTGTCATTATGCATTCCATTAGGAAAAGGAACCCAAGTGTTTCCTGCACGAGACTCATTCAGCTCATGGAGTTTAACCATATGAGAGGGTGGCACAAGCTCATCCTTGACTCCGGATAAGAATAAGATCGGTGTATTGACGATTCTCTGGATGCTCTTCTCGCTTGGCCATTGCTGATGACAAAGAAATGTAAAGTATTTTAAAAACGGCATGACGCTTGGGATCAGCTTGGGCTACAAAATGGAGAAGTTATTAAAATATGCAACTCAGCGTTTTAGACTACTTTAGTTACCAAGCTTAAAAATGTATTTTCAAGCATCAAGCCAGAAAAGACATGCTCGTTTCTGGATACAAGATCAATAGCTACTGCACCACCGATGGATTGGCCATAAGCAACAAGTGCTGTTTTGCTTAAAATAGGGTGCTCTTTTACATATTCCAACAATGTCTAATATTACAAGCGTTAAAAAAAGGAAATAAAGAACGAAATTTTGATTGTTTTGTACTACCTGAGAATCAATCCTCAAGCCCTTTTCATTAGGCTTTCCTTCACTCTTTCCATATCTAAACATTCATTCAGTTATTAATTATTGGCAATAATTATACAAGCGACACTTTACCCTCTGTACGATAGCATGACAATGTTGCAATTGCACTTTTCATAAAGCACCTTTGCAATAGGTAATCGGTGTCCCTAGATAAAAGTGTTGTTTTTAGATTTGAACCTCCTTTAAATCTCCTCCTCCGCCTTCCTCATCTTTCCCCCTTACCATATTTCCTGCGTTTGCCTAAATAAAGCATGCTTTGCGTGAGTTGCAAAATAATATAGAGTTTTCTATCTAGCCTTACATGAAAATAAAGAATAGTAGGTACTCTTTCTGCGTTTGTTTCTTGAAGTATAACATATGCCTTGAGCTTCACATTGTCTTTTGTTGTCAAGGTTTCTTCAGTGAAGGGCATGCCGTATTGCGAGGGCTTGGCAACCTATTCATTACATAAAATGAGCATTTTCTGTTATTTGTTTTTTGTTGATAATACTGATAAATACCGTTTCGCGAGATCCTTCAGGAAAAGCAGCAGGATAAATGAGTTTACATTGGTAAATGTATAATAATGCGGCGCTGGTCAAAGCAGTGATGCCGGTTATTGTCATTGCATAGTTGAGCCAACCAGGTAAACCAGTTTTTAAAACGACCTCAGGCATAGTAGTGATATAAGATATAATAAATAAAGAATAAAGAAAAGGGAGTAAGAAAGAATGAAAAACAAGCCCAAGCAATAAGTTTTTTATTCATCAAAAATACACTCCGCTTTCAAGCAGCCAGCCAGCATTCCTCAGATTTTAGCTCATGTCTCAGCACCTTCTTTTTTTTCTTTCCCCAAAAAAATGTGTACAAAAGTATAAATAGCTGCCACAGTTTTATCATACCATTCCCTTTTTTTAAGAAAACATGATGGATGCAAGTGATGGGCTTGAGCTCTTCTCTCTCCCCCGCGTGGCTAACTATGGCCATTTTCATTTCATCACTTCTCATTCGTTTCAGTTAAATCATTGTTACACTTAAATCTTTATATGGGGTAATAAACGAAATGAAGTCCGAGTTATTAAAAAAAACATTGCAATAACTAACATCCACTATGCTGGTCTTAGAAGTGGATGTGTAGGAAGGAAACGAAAAACAGCATTTTAACCTTCTAAAAATCCATTTATTATACCTGCCAACACATTATTTTAATAGCAGTAAGAGAAAAAAAATCAATGGTGGGAATCAAACTCTTTTATGGTCTTTGCCTTATTAAAATATACTCAGGATGATTCTTTTCATGCTAAAAGTTTTCTTTTTTTAACGGCAATGGAATGCTGAAGATGGTTTGGACGGTACAGAAGCATTGCAAAAATCAGCAGATCCCCAGTAACTAAGAAACTTTGAGAATAGCTTGTCATCAAGAACTGGTACTTTTTCACTGATGGAAGCAACCTCTATTGTCATTTCTGTCTTCCAAATAGGCATCTGGGAAAGTTGTTTAAAGCTACTCTCATAGACAGATGTAAGACTGAAAGCCGGATTAGACTCATCTCTGGAAAGAGCCTCAATCCAGTTGACGAGGGGAACTGTTTCGAAAGTCACATCCGAAGATCTCATAGCATCCAATATTTTAGACCAGTGGATAATATGAGTGCTCACAACATGGAAAATATTACACTTGTGATCTACTAAAAGAAAGGCAGTTTGAAGTATAATATCGATAGTGGAGGCTGCAGCATAATCGATCGTGATCCAATCAATATTGATGTCTAATTCAGGCACCTTATGCATAATCGACCCACCACCTATAAACACCAATGTATACTGTTCAGAAACACTCCATACACCATTCACAGAATCACCACAGACTTTCCCAAACGTTGAATATAGCAAGGAAAATGTTTTTCAGTTGTAAGATAATTAAAAAGCATTTCAACAACAAATTTGGATTGAGCATAGCCCATCGGCGTGGAAACATGAGAGTCGAAAGGCAATGGCATTTATTCGATTTTGGCATCAGTAATAGCACTAGCACTGACACTAGATACAAAGTAAACATGCATAGAATTGATATCCTTGTAAGTAAACTTGAGGAGCTTGTAGAAAGGAAAAATGCACTCTTTGTCAAAATGACCAGCAGGCATATTGAAGTCGAGGTGCCTCAACACGATCAGTGTCTTTTAAGAGAGAGACATCAAGAGAACGAGACTCGAAGGCTTCAAGTAGACGGTTATGACGCTGTTCCTTTTTTCCACGCACCGGACAATACACCTTCTTGACGGTGGGGTCATTTAAAAGATCACGAATCATAAGGGAGCCAAGCGAACCCGTCGCACCCGTCAGCAAGACCACTTTGGGTTGACTCTCATCACAGTCATTCCTGGCAATCCCAAAGTCCCTGTAGGCCCTTCTGATATATGCTTGCGTAACTGGATGGACGAGAGTGAGTTGAGTCCAAGCTCAAAAAGAGATGCGTTACGATCCTTGAATGTCGCCATGGGTGTATCCAGCACCTTGGCAGCGGCCTCGGTAAGGGAATTCTTGAGTTGCCCATGTGTCCATGTTGACGTGTCTTCGTTCTTTGATTTGGTGGGTCCCTCAAGGAAATCCTTATAGAGCCTTTCAACCAGATCCTTGTACTAGATCTCAGCCTTCTTTCGCATCACGTTACCTTTATCTGTAGACGGTAATGACTTGTTGAGTGGTAGGATACGGACCATTTGTGGCAAAATCACACTATGTCTTGGACACTCCTTGTTGGCTTCCTTAACCGCTTCATGGACAGCTGTCACTATCACGGCGGTTGGCCACATTATTGGCAAGGGAGGGACAATCGCCGCAAATATAATTATGCTTCACGCCAGGTTCTGAGGTCTCTTCAAAGATGCAATAAGGTTGACCATCTACACTATACGTAAACGGACCAAGCGATGCCCAGTTTTTACTCTTGGGAAGATGGTAGCTTTTCCATAAATACAATGCTACCACCGACAGTGGCCATGGTGAGACCAGCAAAGAAACCAAAGATATAAAAGCTAAAAGACGGCGACGAGTATAATTTGTTTGTCTATATGGTTAGTTTTTTAACAACTTAAAATGGTGGACATGAAAGAAAGACATCGTTCTCATCAATATGCTTAAGATCTTTTTGGGTATTGACAAGAAGATGGAAAGGATTTACCAGGTTGAATAAGTAACGGTTACTAAGATAAATGGGCTTAGGGAAATTGGTAGATCCAGAACTTGATTAAAAGAGATTGAATATAGAAAAAAAAATGTTTTGGGAAAAATGATATATGATTTGCCGATGAATAATGAAAGCAGTTTTGGGTATATCTTGATCAGAAAAATTGGTACCAAGAATATTGGAAGCGTTTGGATGGAGAGGAACCTTGGAAATGGCTTCAATGCCAAGTTTAGGGAGAATGATGGCGCCTGTACTTTTCACTGGCAATAACAAGTCGATTATTGGTTTTCTCCAAAATATTGATATCAGCCGCCTCCGAGTTACGAGGCGACATACAGAGAACAGTCACGCAAAGCTTCAGCAAGACGATCATGGCAATCCCATAATTCACAGAATGGTCTGCAATCAAGCTTATGGCACCCTTTGCATATTCGGACCACTCGCATGTCAAATTGGTTGAAATTCGATCCACGTCAGCATACGTTAACGTCTTGAAGCCATGCTTACCCTCGATCAATGCATAATAACGGAAAAAGACGTTGTCGCTGTATTTTTGGGCAAGATCATGCATCAAGTTGGCAAAGGCTTTATAGTGTTCGGTAACAGATTGGCCTTTTTCGAAGTTGATTTCACTTTGAGAAGAAAACATGATGAGATGGATAATGGGAAAATGTTAAAGATTAATATTGAGTAGAATCAGACCGAATGTCATAGTGCTTCATTTTACATCTAATGTTAACGTACAAATTGATGATAACACTGCAGTTCGGTGTACATACTTTTTAGGTAGTAGTTGAATTTCTATTTTTTACCAGAAATTTGACTTAGAAAAAAAAATCTCTACTGTTACAAGGTTGTAATCCCACCTGGATCAACGTTTAGAATGGTTTCTCTTTATATTGTTTTCTTTTATCCGACTAATATCTTTTTGGGTTGGCGTTTGATATGAGTTTTCTGATTTACAGAACTTAATCACACGCCTGCGATGTTCGTGTAAACGTTGCAGTGCGCATTTTTAAAAAAAAATGAAGTGACTAGAAAAACGATCGTATTCCAATTAAGGAATAGCTACCATTATCATACTTGAAGGTGTAACTTAAACCCTGTTTATTGCATTGCTCATGAAAACGGATATTGTTTGCAACTTGTTAAAAATAATAAAGAGGTAAATGTATTTATTATATTTAATGTCATTTATCGACTTCATACCTTTGGCTTTTGTTATGGCAATATCAATGAATTATTGACATTGTAATCCAAGTGATTCTTGTTCAATTATCTCTTGAATCAGCATAAACAGCACTTTAAAATTTTGCATGATAAGATATTATTATATATATATTTTATTTATAAGAAAAAAAGAAAGTTTAATATGATGTTGGATGACCATCATTATCTATAACAGCCTGGCATCGAACAGGCATACTGTGGACAAGAGCAGTGGTATATTCAACACTCAATTCCTCCCAGATCCTTTTAAGCTCACGCTCAAGATCTTCATCATTTGTAATCTTGTTGGTGAGCTTTCCCAAACGTCTTTCCATTTCTGCCCAGATATTCTCAATGGGATTTAAATCCGGGCTTTGAGCAGGCCACCCGGGAAAGAGCTTAATCTTCATACCCTCTTTTGCAAGCTTGGTCTCTCGGCTTGTATGTCACATAGCGTTGTCTTCTTAAAACTGCAGTGTTCTACCCTCCTTTGCGCACGTTTCTGTATACCAACGCAGAAAATCCTCTTTAAGAATTTTGATGTAATCCTTGCTCTTCAATCTATCATTAAACACGTGAAGAGGATCCATTCCGCCTTGGTAAAAACAACCCCATACCCACACGCTCTCTTTCTAGTATCTTCCTTTTGGTATTGTGTACTTGGAATTACATCTCTCCCCTTTCTTTTAAAATACGCATTTGCCGGTTGTCGAGCGCTCATAGGTGAATTTCGACTCATCGGACCAAATTATGTCGCTCCATTCATGAATCGCTCAATCAAGGTGTTCATTGCACCAATTCACTCGCTTTTGTTCAAAATCTCCAAGTATTCGTCGAATGTTTGGAAGGGTTCTTCACCGACCAGATTCTCAATGTGGCGGCCCAATCTTTCGTCATCTCTAGCTGGTCTCTTCCTCTTTTTGTTGGTGTTAATACAGCCGTTTTCTTTCTGGTCTGAAATGATATCACTGACAGCACTGTCAGAGATGTCCGTGAGTTTGCTAATTTGGGCTGGTTTGTTTTTAACCTTAGTAAGCCAGTAAATACCAGCGCATTCGGTAATATCGTGCTTTCCATAGCTTTCTTCATTGTTTTTTCTCTTTTTACTTAAAGTTTGGGGCATTTTGAAATATTATTTGTTATGAAAACATGTCTTCAAAAATGATGTATGTGTGTTCAATTTTATTAAAAACATCGTATCCTGAAATTGAGTAAGTGCGACTGAGTAAAGAATAGCATAAGAATAACAGACTGTTCGTAAAACGATGTGGTTTCTACACACAAAATGGTTGTAGTTAAAGGTATCAACCTAGTGAAAACCAAGTTTTACCATTTGCATATTGCGTCCTAAATTCGTTTAAATAAATTCAAATGTATTTGAATGCGTTTAGCCAAAAATGTTGCCCCAGCTTCGAATTCAATAAAATATTCAGAAAGGCGTTTTTTGTTTATATTTGTTTTTCCTTCAAAAATTGAAGGAATGATAAAAAGTAATATAAATAGTTTGCAATTTGTTAGTACAAAAAAAAAAATCATTATCTTTTTCTGATATTACCAACTCTACCCAGTATTAAAATGAAACTTGGCGCTTTCTCCTCTCTCTTGGCTACTCTCGCTCTTGTATGCTCATCCGTTGTAGATGCAAAATACACTAAGGCTACCCGCGATAATTTTAAGTCTCTTGTTACTGATGCCAAAACTCCTGTAGCGGTGATGTTTTGTGCAGGGTGAGTATACTATATAATAGGATGGAAACAAGGTGAGCAAAACTAATCATAAATGACTTTAGTTGGAGTGGTTTCTGTCCAATTAGCCTTTCCTCCGTAGACAAAGCAGTTGGTCGCCACTCTCCGATGACCATGGTCTATGTCAACATCGATGAAAACCCAGAATTGTTAGATAAATACAATGTAATATGAAGATACTCTGTTAAACGTTAGGTGGCTATCTAATTTCCTTTCTTTCTTTTTAGGTTCATTCAATTCCTACCTTCAAGGGTGTCTATAAAAATAAAGTTGTAAACTCCTACAGTGGTCCAATGTTGCAGGATCAAGCTAACAAGGTTGTTGGTGAATTTGCCGCTAAATCTTAACTCTTGTTCTATGAGTTACGCTCTCGTTTGTAGAACTTGGAACTTGGAGTATTATTTTTTTAAATAGAATATATTAAATTGAATAGTAGGACATTTAAATAAAACGATAGTTGGAACCTAAGTAACTACCATCTTTATTGTTTCTCTCTTTTTTGTTACATATTGTTCTTTTGCATATAAATGACATAAAGTAACTTATCAAAGTTACTTGATTCCAATTGCTACCCCAGTCTTTCATCTCATGAACTATCAGATAGAAGAGTAAAATTTCAAAAGCTTATATACTTCTAAAAGTATATATACATGTTGAAAAATGCAAGGCGATAGTTCGGGCAATTGCATTTGAAAAAGATTTCATTTATCGGTGATCCCGTTTTTCCGTATATCAAATATAAACTATTTGATATGTGACTATCACCTACTTCCAACACCCTAAAAAGTCACCTTTATAGGAGGAAAGAGCTTTCTAAACTAAATTGATCTTGAGAAATGATCAAGGCTGTCAATTCATGGAGAAACAAACTGAGTGAGTATTCGGATCTACCAATTGGAGCATGTATTTGAACCAATAATATCACTTATATTAAACTTTATTGACACACGCATTCCAATCATATTAAATGACACTTTGTCATAAATAAATAAATAAATAAATAAATAAAAAATTGTTGCACGGTTTAATGCCTCGAGTGGACTTGGTAAAACTTGTATTTAATTACGGACATTAAAAAATAAACGGGGCCTAATCTTATATCGGTGGCTTTGCCAAAAGATCGAGACTCAAGGAGATTAAAAAAATTCAAAACGACGTAAAATAAATGAAAAAATGATTTCATGCCAACATTTCCTTTTACTCAAATGAATCCAAAAGAACAAGAAATACCTTCAAGTCCTTGTGTTTCAATATCTTCCACGAAATCGGAATATGGTTCATCCGATGATTCTGAGAATAATCCTGCAAAAAACACACAGCAACTAAAGCGTGAAATGGTTTTAATGAAAAAGAGGCAGCAACAGCAAAGACAAGAACAACAAAACAAAGAAACTCTTTGATTTCCTCCCTTCTCTCTTGTTGAACGCATTTTTTTTAATGAATAAATAATAAAAATAAGAATTCTGATATTTGTTTTATATTAATGTTGTCATATTATCATGGTAGTGATTTACAAAGTTGGATTGTCTTGGATATGTAGAATAAGAGGGTGGGTTGTGATTGGGTTCAAATGTAGTATTGTTTGTTGAAGGAATGGGTATCGATACAGTATTATTGTTATTATTAATATTACTATTGTTGTTGGTGCTTAAGTGCTGAATCAGAGGTGTATTGTCATCATCGTCATTCTCGGTTATTGCGCTATAGCTCTGATATCTCGTATTCAGTAAATGACTGGTTTCTCCACCTCTTCCTCTTTCTAATAATAAGGATCCAGCCTCATAACCATAAGCAGGTGGAGGGGCCAATGTCCCTTGGACTGGTGCGAGTCCCCATTTCTTTACATTGGCTTCTACAAACACAAACCCTAGTAATAAGATGATATTAGGGCCTGGTATCCTTTAATTATATAGCAATATTTACCTCTCTGTCCCAAATTAACATGGATTTGACAAGGCCCATTTGCACCAATAGTTGGAAATAGATTATAACGCAAGCCAAAGCAAGCCTCATCCAACTTTCTGCCATTTCGTGTGAAAAAGATAGTTCCTGTACGATGACGATAACCTACACCAATCACATCACCCTCTTCGTAGGGATATCCATAAGGCCTTCCAACAAAAGGATTATTGAAGTGTTTATTTCCTGTGTCACTAAAATAGCCTATTGAATGTCGATTCCAACCTAGCAAACAGATCGATTCAGTTAAGAAAGCAATAGATAAATATATATCTCGCTTATTTTACCTGGCAATCGCCAATAAGGAAACGGTTTTGTTGCGACGCCCACTGATACAACAGTTGATGTTGGCTTCTCAAACATCTTTGCCTCCCAGTAATAGACCTCTTGGTTTCTTGGCAAGGGAAGGTTTGTTTGCACACAACTTTCGCCGGAAACAAATTGGATTTCGGTACGAGCTGAGACAAAGCTTTGGGTTTCCATATCCCATTCAAATTCAAAGGCAGACACTCCCTTTTCTTGAATGCTCACATATTGTGAAAGCGTAATGTCGGTTGGTATACTTTCGGGCGGATGTCTTTGCTGAAAGGCTATTTATTTGCAAATGAGTATATATACACACAATCTGACCATGTCTCCATTCTTACATTTGGCTTGTTCGTAACTTAAACGTGCGTCTTCGGAAAGAGAGGCCATGATGGCAGGTGTCTCGACTATGGTATCTTCAAACAAGGAATCTTCAGTAAGGAACAGCTGTTCCCCACTTCCTCTTGTAAAGCATAATAATACCACAATGACAAAGAGAAACACTACAACTCCAACTAACAATATCCACGTGTAATTGTTTACCGTTTCTTCTAGCATGTAATAAAGTGTGCCTGTTTCAATTCGATTCTTTTGTTTTTCTGTTTTATCTTCTATGAAATGAGTAGTTTTTTTATTATTATTAAAACTAAAAATAAAATAAATAGCAGCAAAAAAAAACG